>OY757946.1:18128432-18210932 GCA_963585895.1 Sepioteuthis lessoniana
TGGTCATCTCTGTTTGCTATATAACTGAATACTTGAGGAGGAGGAGGACTATTTATCCAGTATCTGGCTGTCCACATATGGGCACGTCATTGGATGGGGATTATGGTGGAAAGTGCTATTATTATTCTATAGAAAGCAAAAATGAAAGTTGATGCTGAATAAGTTTACAGAAATCACACTGTTTCTAATACTTCATTGATGATAAAAATACATGATTCACTCACTTGGAACAGAATACTTGTCCGCAGTTTCTGCAATGATGGCGTCGCTCCGAGAAAGAGAATTTCACTCTACAAGACAAACAGCTATCAACTCCTTCATCCTTCATCCAATGGTCAGCTACGACCCGTCCCGGTTGGTCAGTTACAGTCCAGCTGTAGATACGGCCACGAGCATCACCAACATAAATTGTTTTGTGATCCCTGGTTGCAAAAAAAAGCAAAAAAAAAAAAAAAGCTTATATATTATCATTTATAAAAGCAAAATGCTTGTGTTATATTACTTCTACTCATGAACATAAAAGAAGTCCGTATACAAGTGTGTTAATAAACCCGTACCAAGGTAGCCAACAATGCCAAAGCACAGTTGGTTTGGTTTCTTTGTTTAAAGGCATATCAACCTTTGTGGATTATCTAATACCAAACCATCTTTGTAGAAGAACAGTAATGGCACAACTTAACCCATAGCTGGGGGAATAATGGGTTCATTTGTGTATTATGAAGATAATCTAAAGAGGGAGATCATTTTAATATTCAATTATAATAGTAAACTGATCCCCCACTTTATACCAGATTAGGTCACGTCATACCAAAGACTTTAAAAATGGTACTTGATACTGCCTTGCTTAACTCTCAGCAATATAAGGTACGTATCAAGGGTTAAGTAGAGCAATCCTGGGAAAGGAGTAGTGCCTTCCCCTACACTTCAGTGTAGTAGCTATTGAAAAAAGAGCCTTCTGGTCGGCCTCGACTACCATTGCTAACTTTACTTTTTATGTATGTATAAAGAAAGACACTTGGAAAAGAAAATATGTATTATAAGGATTTGGCTTCTTTGTTTAATGGCATATCAACCTTCATGGCTTACTTAATGTCAAAGCCATCCTTTTGAAAGATTAGTAGTTATACTACTTAACCCATAGCTGTGGAGGGGATAAGGGGTTTCATGCTTTTCTCAGGGGTATTAGTCCAAAAGTGAACGCAATAGCTTGACTTTAGTTCAAACTTGCTTATTATGATGTCACTGTCCCGTACTTTAGCCACTATACCACAGGGACACCCGCCTCCCCATGCACAATATAATCAGAACATCTGAAAACATTTCTCGAATTATTTCTAAACATTCTCTCCACCAATAGAAATAAAGTATGGAAAATATTTCATAAAAGCAAAAAAAAAAATAAATTAAAAAAAATTGCACCAGTTCTGTTACACACTACAAACACATGTACCGATGTAGCCTGGAACAGCCACATGATGAGAAAAAATAAAGTATACTCAAACCTTCTTTGGAAAGAAACATGATCAGGGGCAAGGGACAAATTACCAAGTTTTAGGAAAATATCAGTCACAAAAACTGTTCTGCCATGTGCCATAAAAAGTGCTTTAGACTCCTAGCCTAGATTATTGATCTAATGATGAAAAAATGTGAAATTTCACTTACTTGGCTACTGCTATGGCAGTGACGGCGGCAGGGTCTTTGTTGTCTTTGCGTTCGAATGCTGTGTGCATGGTCAATTTGCTGCGAAACACCAACTGCCTCTGCCAGCGGAAGCCTGGGAAGGAATAGAAAAAAAAAGGTTAATATTATCCTTACAGGTTTTTGTAGTGATACTCATTTATCTATCATGGTGCAATCTTTTTGGAAATTGCATAAAATGAATGAAAAAGATATAAAGAATAGTAAATAATTTTACTATAGAAATATATTGTGAATTATTTTATAATACAAATGAATTGTAAAGGATTTTATAGTAAAAATACATGGGACAACAATCTTATTATAGGAATTCATTGCAAATGATTTTACTGTAGAATTGCATTGTAATTGCTTTTACTATAAAATGCTTTGTAAAGGATTATACTATAAAAATGCATTGCAATTGATTTTATTAAAGGAATGTATAGGATATGATTTTTAATATAGAAATGCATTGTAAATGATATTTTAATATTGGGACACACTGTAAATGATTTTCCTATAGAAATGCATTGGAAATTATCTTATAGTAAAGATGCATTACAATTTTATTATAAAAATTTATTACATATTATTTTATTGTAGAAATGCCTTACACATGACTTTCTTCAGGAATGATATTTTTTATTTTTATGATCTATTTTTATGCAAAAAATTTGTAGCAAAAATGTGTTAGTGGTCAGGAATTTATGCAAGCAGTATAAGGCAATTAAATGTATAATTATATTTTGTAGCAGTATTTTATTATAGAAATGCATTGCAAATGAAGAAAGGGATTGTCAGTAGTCAGGAAATATATGAAACACTACTGATAAAATAGGGCTGATTTAGGTATAATTATATTTTGTAGCAGTATTTTATTATAGAAATGCATTGCAAATAAAGAAAGGGATTGTCAGTGGTCAGGAAAGCATTATTGACAGAGTTGAGCTATTACATTTTTATAACAAATCCCCCAAAATTTAAGTTGAAGAACTGCCCTGAATTTGAAGACAACACTTACCCTCTCGTAAATGATTTTTCATTGATAGCTTAGGTTTTCGATTTTGGTTCTCATTAAGCTTGTTAAAACTAGGAACATCAGATGAAGAAATTACAACAAAGTCAGATGAAGACGATTTGGCTGAATCCTTGTCGCTATCATGTTCAGTCTTATCTAGACTGTCCGTCTGATCATCTGCTTTGATTGTGTCTGTAGACTCATCCATATCAGCAGCAGTATTCTGTTGGTCAGAAAAATTGGATTTACTGGACAGGTCGTCCCTTATTGAGTCTGTACTGTCCGGAGTTTTCCGGATCCTTTGTTGTTCCTGTTCAAACTCTAAGAGGGCATCGACTGCTGCATCAACTGATTTGACACTGCCATTGTCCACTGCAGATAACCTTGGACATTCTTCAAAGATTAGTAACTCATTACTGGCTGCAGTGTCTAGATCATCTTCCACGCTGGCAGTATCACTTGTTTTATAGATGTCACTTGCACTACTCGTAGAACTCAAGTTGCTTTCGTTCCGTTTATCGGGTGGCCCAATACCAGACATTTCATCCTTACAGGCAGCTAAGCGCCGACTAAAATAACTCTCACTTTCAGCCGAAGATCCAAGCTCGATTTCTTTCGTTGCCAAATAATCAGGATCTTTGAATTCTTTTAGACGATCGGCAACAGCTTTAGCATCGACAATATAGCTGTCACAGGATTCCCGACGCCCAAGACGAGGCATATCAGTAGGTTTGGTTATTGAGCCACTGGAAGTAATGTTGCTAGAGGCAGTGGTGTCCTGAGTGCTCGGGATGGTACTCGTTTTGGTTTCAGTGGTGGTGGATGTTGTTGTAGTGGTGGTGGTGGTGGCTGATAATGGGGCAAGGCTATCTGTGACATCTTCTTTTCCTTTGTTTTCTTTGGTACCTTCTGTGCAGGCTTTGCATTTAGCCTCTTCGGGGACTTGCACAAACTCTACACTCCACATCTGCAAAACAAACAGATAAGATTAATGACAGAATTATCAGTGCCCTGGAGGAAGATCACCAAATAGTTGGGAGAAGCCAGGGCTGGTGAGCCTATTCTTGAGCAAATAGAAGTGGGTTGTTGAAGGTTGGCAGAGGACTCACTCAACAAGGGTGAAAGAAAGATCATCACTAAGTTTGGTTTGGTTGTGTTTTATGTCATATCAAACTTTATGGGTTATTTAATGCCAAATCTTGTTTATACATACATCTATATATTTTGATTTGTAAGCAAATAGTTTATTAACATTCCATCACTTGTGGCTTTGGATTAAGAAGGTGAGTTAATGGATTGTGATAGCTGGGAAGTGATCAATCCCAATTGGTTGATGGATTAACTAATTTTAAAGGCATGTAAATGCCTCTAGGGTTATTTCATGTCTAGAGTTTAGGGAATTTCATTTATTGTACATTCATATTTACATTATTTGTGGAATTGTTTCTTAAGAGTTTTCTCCTATGGTTCTATTGAATACAATTAATTTTTAAACAGATCTATTTGACCCGTACATAGGACCCTAACAGGAACTACGATTCAATTACGATTTCATTATCATATGCCCAAAACTGATCTCTTTTGTTGATATTTATCATAAATACTTTTTTTTTACAAAGAAGGAAAAAACTACAGCTTTAAAGTTTAACAATCTGAATGTAAAAGAGATTTTATTCAGGATCAAAGATTCATTTGGGCCTTAAATTCTAAATATTTTTGTGGGGTGAGGGGGATTTTTACCAGGAAAAAGTTTTATAAGGCAAACAGCATGAAGGAACTATTTTAAAAAATTGCTCTCAAAAACATAATCAACTTCTTAAAAACAATTGGCCTCCTATTAAAGATATAGACTATGTTACCAACAACTTCGACCATCAAGTTTATACAAACAAAAAGCTTTGACCTATTTTAAAACACTAATTCCAGACTATTTATTTACAATTAATATTCATTTTTATATATATATATATATATATATATATATATATATATATATATATATATATATATGCACACATACATATCAGAATTTGATACTTAATGACCCTTAAGAGGTTAATTTGCCATAAAACCCAACCATCACCAACCTAAAAATATGCATTTACAAATCATGTATATAATATATGTGTAAAAAGGCTCTAGCATTAAATAACCTATAGAGGTTGATATGCCATTAAAACCAACCAACCAACCAACCAACCAACCAACCAACCAACCAAAGACTACTACCCCTAGCAAACATTATGGAATTAGCTCACTTCTAAGCAACAAATCTTCAATGTGGGTGGTACCATTTTACACTTGTAACAATATCTTCATCAGTGAGAAAGTTATTTGTTGCATGTGATGTTTGGCAAAGAATCCCATAATGTTAGTATTTTTTATCTTCTACAACATCTGGTGAGAGACGAGACCTCAACAAAGTGATACATTTTTTGTGGTTCAATATTCCATAGAGATGAACAAAAATCCACTCTTTAGAGGTTGGAGAGGTATCAACAACTTATATTTATTTGATATCATGCCATTATCTTTTTTCAAAAGACTATTAACTCTTGCAAACATTTTAGAATTAACACACTTCTAGACATGAACAAAGAATACACATTTTTGGAAGAAGAAATATCAACAGCTGTTTTCATTAGGTTGTTATAATTTGTATATTGTATTTTGTTAGATGATCATTTTTTTAAGGTTTTTACCAGTGCTCATATTCAGATTAGCCATCATATTCAATTGTTTCCATAAACACCCAAAAGCTGCCGACTTTGTTAATATTTTATCATAAACATATTTTTCTAGAAGGAAAAAACTACAACTTCAAAATTTAATGTCATACCATTATCTTTAAAAGACTTAATTAAAGATTAAATATCTATTTGGGTCTTAAATCCTCTATTTTGAGCAGCACCTTCTCGTGGGAGTCTGAAATAGTCTTCTAACACACTGCAAAATTTCTTTCAGAGGTTCTGCCTCTGACAAAACTGTAGTAGTAATGCCACGAATAATCTTACCTTGAAGAAACAGAAGGTGTGCTCTCTCTGCTACCGGCATGTGGAAACCAGAAGAAGAAGAGGATGCAAGAGGTGTGACTTGTTTTATGGAGGAGAACGAGATAAGCCTCCGTGAAGTGGTGAGATTTGATGAATATAAAAGAGACTAAGTTTGAAGTGGAAGAGGGCAGTATTTTGCTGATGTCTGATTGGTGAACATCCATCAGTTTATTTTGCGTGTTGAATAATTTGACTACCCCCCAATAGGTTGATTCCACTTCAACTAGACCTCCAAACTTTGAACAAAAATATTACATTCATACACATTTACATGTGAATAGCATAAGTTTAGCATAATCATAAAGTACACAGTGATGATAAAGATCACCAGTAATGACTGACTAATAATGACTTACAAGAATGTAAACTTCTGTTCTACTTTAGATGGTTGGTTGTTCTATTTCATATTTACCCAACCCCTCCGCTCGGGCAGGATATGACACAAGGTCAATTTTTTAAGCGGAGTTTAACAGGTTTGAATTCAGAGTTCTCCTTCTCCTAGACTAGTTGCCTCTCCAAGGCTGAAGAACCTAGTCTGCCCTACTATTTACCCATAGCTGGAGGGAGAATATTTGGATTCATACCTTTCCCAAGGGTATTAGTGCTATGTGAAAATGCAATCAATCAGGTCCAGGATTTGAACTCGTGTCGCCGTGTCCATATCCTGCGACGATAACCATTACACCATGGGCACCTGTTCTATTTTACAGTGTATCAACTCTTTTCGGGTCATTTAATGCTGAATGAAGTCATTTTTATAAAAGTTTCAAACAATTCAGTTTAGTATAACAAGAGATTTTTGTTTACACACAGTTAAATGTCAAAACAGTTCTACTTCAAACAATTCAGTTTAGCATAAGTACACAGTTTAAATGTCAAAAACAGTTAATTTCAAACAATTCAGTTTTAGTGTGATTACATAATTTAGTTCTATTTGACCCATCGATAGGACCCTATCAGGTGCTACCACTTCGGGCCAGAGTGGGCCTGGGAGTGATGGCAATGAAGGGGTACTCTGCATTCCCCAAAGCTACAGCATTACTGAAGCCTCACCATCAGATTATTTAGTGTTATATCCAGGACACTCGTTGGGGGAGTCTTACCGTTTGCAGAGATGCAGTCAGTGTATTCTGCAGGCCCAGTCGATTGGGTAATGTTCTACAGAGAGTATAAAACCCTAAATAGATTTTATAGTATAGAAAGTATAGATATTAAAACTGACAACATAATTACAAGCCTGAATCTAGTAGATTTATATAATAAAAAAAATGTAAGGTACATCTATGAAACAAGATCATCTACTTGTAAAGCCAAATTTGTCTACTGTCACTTGTCTCACACTTAAACAATTTGAAGAAGAAAAATATTATCCTGCAAACTATTCGTTGACAAATCATTGTAGGTGTGTATATATATATATATATATCCCCTAGACAAGCAGTGATGATGTTTTGTTCCATAGCTATAGTCACCTACACACACAGAAATAAAATAATGTAATGAAATATTAAGATACACTCATGAATTCATATCCGCTTACTCAATCCGCTGCGTTTGTAGCCTGGCTTAACCTAATAAAAACACGCATCCATACGTAACTATAACACATACATGCATACGCACTCACCCAAATACACTCACACACTTACAACCCCACGTAAACATTCATACAAAATCCCAACGGTTTTTTGTCTGTATTTTTTCATTTTTTTTCGATTTTCCATTCATTTCATTTTCTTAACTGCCTGATGATTGTTGTTTTGCAAAAAACTCCATGAAACCCAGGGTTGCAGTCTATATTCCATGAATTAATTAGATATATCTAATAAATATTTATTTATTATTATTATATAATAATTAATTTTTTTTTTTAGTCCAATTAAAGACTATTATATAATAGCTCTATCCTAGATATTGAGCACTCTCCAATTATATTGCACTTAGTTTGACACATACCCAAAAAGTGATTTAGTGACAACCAACACTCTTATAATATATATATATATATATATATATATAAACAAGATTTGGCATTAAATAATCCAATTGTTGATATACCATTAAACAAAATAAGCAAGCCATACAGTGAGTGTTCTTTCTGCAGGTGGAGAACTTTGGAATTTAGACATGTTCATGGGTCCAATATCAAAGAATAAACCTGTGATAACAGATCAAGCTTGGCCAGTGTTACTTAAAGTACATGTCCCTGAATGTATATGTATGTAAAAAGCATGTTCTTTAAAGTACATGTACTGATGCTGGCATGTAAGTCATCAATGGCCGGTAAGTGGCAAGTTTCCAGTTTCAAATTATCATAAAAAATGCATAAAATCTTTCAATATTGTTAAATATTATTCTTTTCACATGCTGTGATTCAATACAACAAGTAGAAATACTGGAAACTTGATCTGTTTTGGTTTGACTGGGTTTCTTTGTTTAATGGGATATCAACCTTCACGGGTTATTTAATGCCAAAGCCATCTTTGTAGAAGGAGAGTAGTGGTACTTTTTAACCCATAGCTGCAATGGTGATAAGGGTGCTCAGACCTTTTCCAAGGATATTAGTCCAAAAGTGAACATAGTACAGTGATTGGAGTTCAAATTTGCTTAATACAATGTCACAGATCATCATGTTAGCCACAAGGCCATGGGAACTCTCCCACTTGATTGGAAATGAAAGCTATGCTTGCTACCAGTACATGGCACATTGGAAAAATATCTTGCCATTACACCATATCAGTTGGTTGGTTTTTATGGCATATCAATCTTTGGGGGTTATTTAATTTCCAATCTTTTTTTTATATATATATTAAATATGATTTGTAAACATAGTTTGTAGGTAACATTTTAAACAAGTCAGAGCTCATTTGTTTCCACACAGGCAAATGGTTTCAAGTATTGATATTCAACATTAATAATTCAATTTAAGATCAGTCATTTCTTTGCACACAGTTAAATGCTTAAACAGTTTTGTTTGACCCATAAATGGGACCCTAACAGGTATTAACACTCCAGGTCAGAGTGGACCTGGTAGTAATGGTAATGAAGAGACACTCCATATTTCACAAAGCTCCGTGACTGAAGCCACACCATCAGATGGTATAGTGTCATATCCAGGACACTCATTATGGGGGAGATCTTACTCCTCTGCAGTTTAAATAGTTTGAGAAGCACTGAGCTAGATTTTGTACAGACTACCACACTATAGCAATGGTGTTTTTGGGGGCATAAGGTTGTTGGGTTGGTTGTTTGGGTTTTATGGCATATCAACCTTAGTAGGCTATTTAATGCCAAATCCATTTTTATGAAAATAGTCGGTTCTATTTCAAACAATTCAGTTTAGCATGAGTAAACAGTTTAATTGTCAAAAACATTTCTATTTCAAGCTATTCAGTTTATTCAAAGTTTTAATTCAGCTAAGTACAGATTTTGTTTACATGTACTTAAATGTCAAAACAGTTCTATATTAAACAATTCAGTTTAGTGTAAGTACAGTTTCAATGTCAAAAACATTTCCATTTCAAACAATTCAGTTTAGCATAAGCATGCAATTTAAATGTAAGTACAGTTTAATTGTAAAAACATTTCTATTTAAAGCTACTCAGTTTAGACAAACAGTTCTAATTCAAACAATTCAGTTTAGCATAAGTATGCAGTTAGTTCTATTTAACCCATAGATAGGGCCCTATCAGTTGCTACCACTCCAGGCCAGAGTGGGCCTGGGAGTGATGGCAATGAAGGAGTGCTCCACATTCCCCAAAGCTTCAGCATCACTGGAACCTAACCATCAGATTGTTTAGTGTCATATCCAGAACACTCATGAGGCGGGTTTTACCCTTCTGCAGAGGTGCAGTCGGTGTATTCTACAGCCCCAGCTGACTGGGTAAGCGTAAAGTTGTACATGAGGGACACATAGCTAAAAAATTGGCATACTCAGTCAAAAATGAAAGCAGTAAATTTTAATATTTATTGTACAAACTCTGATTTTACACATGCTCATATTTGTGGGGCACTCGGTTAGGATTGAATTTGCGAACAATAGTTAGCAAGTAAAGCCATAGAACTAAAACTGCTATACTAAAAAAAGTGCTATTTACCAACAGAAGTAATTTTTTTATCTGACTTACCCTGACCACACCATCACTGCTGCCCGTCAGTATTACATTTTGACAATCCCATTCCATCATCTGCAAAAGAAAAAATTTGAAATACAGTTTATGATGGGTATTATGCTAGTCATTAAGCAAATATCAATTTTTTCATATTTCTTAGCATACTGCAGTATAAGCACAGAATTTTATATTTTGGCTATAACAAAGGATTATTCATTTCACAAATTTTCTTTGAAATACTGGATGTGTCTAGAAAATAGTTGATTCAGAATCTTTGTATATATTTAAGTGGAAGTATAGTATAGTATAGTATATAGTATATATAGTATATTTGGAAGTATAGAAAATTATAGTGAAAAGGAAAAAAATGGAAATTAAGCACTGATTCATGTGTAAAAAATCCCATAATTTATAAGAATTTTAAAAAAATATCCATTAAAATTTTTTTTTTTATATCCTGCTGTATAAGCACAGAATTGTATATTTTGGCTATAACAAAGGTTTATACATCTCACAAAGAAATACTGGATGTGTCTAGAAAATAGTTAAAACAGAATTTTTGTATATGTTTAAAAAGAGAAAAAAAATTAACCCTGACTATGAAAACACTGTATTTTTAGATAGGAGTTATCTTTGATATAAAGGTTTTAAGCATTTAAAAATGGTTAATATTGATCTATCACATTAACAGTTTTTCCTCAGACAAAAGCCTATGTCTCTAACAAAAAAACAACAAGAAAAATGTAGTGTTGGACAAGATGAAAAAAAAAGTCAGACAGGTGGCCATAGAAAACCCCCACTCACTTTATTGTCAGTGTTACAACTTACTTCAGGAGCAGTCTCAAAAACAGAAAGACGTGAACTGGTATTTTCAAGTTGATCTAGTAAAGATGTATTCTTTGATTGATTTTAATGGCATGTCAACCCATCTAGGATTATTCTATGCCAAGAGGTTAGAGAATTGTGTTCACTGTAGGTTCTTACTTACATTTTTTATGTATGTGTTTCTTGAGATTTTGTTTTTCGCACACAATCCTATCAAATACAAATAATTTTTAAACAGTTCTATTTGGGATTATTCTCCTCTATTTCAGACTGTCAGAGAAAAAAAAAATTTTTTTTATTCTCATTTGAATATCACATGTACTAACAATTAATCATGATCACCACAGCTCATGCTATACAGACATTTGACTGGCCACTTTTATCACACCCCTATTTGAAGATTGTGTAAAACACAAGTGATGGAATGTCCATAATCCTACAATCCATACGTTTTACACTCCCTCTTCTATAAAAGAATTAAGCACTCTTTTTATCCAAAAATCTTTCTTATTTGCAGTTCTATATATATATATATATATATATATATTTTCTTTATTATTTGCATAATTTTTTTTCCCCAATTGTTTTTAAGTAAGGGCCTCCAATTTCGTATAGCTTTAGGGCCTTAACAGTCAAAGTTTAGCCCTGGTTGACTCCATTTCCTGTAATGAGAACCATTATATTGAGCAGGCCACCAAAATAGATAAATGAATCATAATTAATTTTTGAAATGTTATTTTAGTCAAAGCTGGGAAAAACCTTTACCTAAATAGATTACCATACCAAGGCTAAAGAACCCAGTCTGCTCTGCTATTTACCCATAGCTGGAGAAGATCAAGAGGATTAATATGCTAACTGTTTTATCCAGGGTTTGAACTTGGGTCACTTATTCCATTTATGACAATAAATATCATGTTAAATACACCTCCAATATAAACAAACAGTATATCCAAAAATGTTACAGGTGGTTTTTTGGCATATAATATTAGATTGGCAACAAAAACCATGTATCAATTTCTAAAGAAAATATGTTAATTTTACTGTAACTTTTTAGCTATTGACTGGACAAAGATAGAAGTAAAAATACAACTTCCTTCAGCATAAGGAAGTCATCATCATCATGTCGTGCCACAGGCACGGATATCCCTGACCCTCTCTCGCCACTTCTCCCTATCGTTCATCGCCTCCGGCAGGTCTTCAGGTCTGCATCACGTATCCTCACATAGCTGCTGGATGTATGTTCGTGCTGGTCGTCCTGCTTTTACCCAGCCATATGTGTGGGTCCATAGGAGTACATCACTTATGAGCTCGTCCCTGCTTCTCCAGCAGTGACCTGCATGTCTGGTGTAACTTGGATAGTTTTCACGATGGGAGGCAGGTGGCTGTATAGTTGGTGCTGTGTGGGGTGTTGCCGCCAGGACTTGTTCAGTATTGCTTGCAACATTCTTGTGTAATTGCCATCTAGCTTCTTCTTCAGCCGTTTAGTTAGCGTCCAAGTAGTGCATCCATATAGCAGTATCGATACGACCGCTGCCTGGAAGAAACTGCATTTCATTTTATCGGTTAGGTCTGATTTCCATATGATCGATAGCCTATCGATAGCTGTCCATGCCTTTGTTAGCCGCGTGTCGATGTCCTTTTCTGTTGATGATACACTGCTTCCTAGGTAGATGAATTTGTCTACTAGTTTAAGAGGGGTTCCATCTAGTGTGGTGATGTCGCCTGTTTGATTATAGCACATATATTCCGTTTTGTGTGCATTGACATGGAGGCCAATGCCTGCGGCGGCTCATTCCAAACTATGCAGTAGTGTTTTGGCTTGGTTGGGTGTATTTGCCAGTACCGCTATGTCATCAGCGTAGTCGGCATTGGTAATTGTTTTTGCAGGGTGCCTTCTGCTTCTTTTCTTTGTCAGCTTGAAGCCGTTTTCTCTTATTTTATCAATCGATGTTCTAAGCACATAATCTAGACAGATGATAAAGAGGATAAGGAAGTAAAACAAGTAAAACAAGATAGTAACCTTACCTGTGACATAGCAACTGTGAATATCTGTTGGTTCCTAGCAGTGGCTGTGTTGACACTGGCAATTTCCTCACCATTAATGGTCCATACATACAGGTATGTCCCAGCACAGGTGGCAATATCACCCTAAATTTAATTACAAAAAATTTATTTTAAAAAAAATCAGTTTAACCTTAAATTACATATATAAAATGCAATATACATATATATTAAATCTCTGTTTGTGACTGAATAATGTGGGAATAGTATCGAGTGTGCTTTGGTATCGATGATTTGAAGGTTTGTCTTGTATATTTGTCATTATCTGAGTACCCCAATTCACCACCACAATAAGAGTGCAAGGAACATAATTTAGATACTTTGTTGGATGGTCTGTGGTATAAGCTGTATGCAAATTCATCAATCCTATTTATGAACTTTCCTGACAACAGCAGGCACTTCTGGTAAAAATTGGCCAATCAGAAAACAAAGACTGAAAGCATTTAAGATCGTCCTCAAATATTCCTCTCCTCAATTACAAGTTAAACTTTCCGCCAGGAAGACATATCTTTTGGATTACCAACAATGGATTCTAGGAACAAAAGATCAAAATGGTGACAAGAATTTCAACAGACTTATAGCAAAAGAAATATATAATGGTTTAATATTTCCCCATGCTAAACAATGTAAAATAATTGACAATGAATTAACAACATATTTATTGCCTAAGCAAACTTAATAGAATGAAGACAGGGATGATATGAAATATTAAAAGAATATATTATAAAGAAAAAGCTCTATCATGTAGTTGAAGAATCTTTTGGTATAAGTTAAGAGTCTTTGATAGAATGAAAGTTGTTGTTGAAGGATTTATGTCAAAGCATGTTACAACATGAGGTTTGTTGAGGTAAGAACCCTGTCTTGTCAGGAAATCCCAACATTTGTGCACACTTCTTGTTGTCAAGATAGGATTGGATAGAAAGAGTAAGTTTCAACTTTGCCACGCTGTTTTATATGCTACAGTTATGGACCAGACCTAACAAAAAATATCAAAGTTATTCCTCCTGAGGGATAGAAAGGGACAGTGAATTGTAGGATTCATGGGGACTGGAAGAACAGAGACATGTAAGACAGAGAAACAGACTTTGATCCACCATGACACATGGTGGACGTACAATTGACTGGTGCTCACAAATTTAAAACTGTTCTGTCCCAGGTCATTAGATGTATGTATGTGGTAAATAAACCTAATCATTTTGTTGTACACTAACAAGTCCGTCTATTTTCACTTTCGTTTACATATTTTCTTTGTATGTAAAAATATAACAGCTACTTTGGTCATGCCACCTAGCAGCTATTAGAAGTACTTTTTGGAGGGCAAGGGATGTAATACCTACATTGGCTTTGTCAGTTTTTTGGAACTTTTAAAAATTGGTGCTTTTTTTGCTATAATGCTACACAAAGAAATCAAAATAAGAAAAAGAGAAAACCAGAATATAAACCAATCTTACCGTTAATTCATTGACACACACAGCGGCTACTGGGGCTGCATGACCCCTCAGCTGTCGCACGAGCACTAAACGGTTCAGATCCCAGATGATGCAGGACCGATCTCGAGAACCACTGACTATGACATTATATGCAGGAGAGGCAGCCAAACAGGTGACTGCTTCATTGTGGCCGTAGAGTGGACACTTCAAAACCACTCGTTTCTCTTTGGGTTTATATTCCCACACACTGACCACCTGAAATGAAAAGGCAAAAAAATTAACCATAATTAATTTCTGACAAAGATATACTGCATGTATTTACCCAACCCTTCCCACGTGAGCAGGATGTGACATAAAGTCAATTTTTAAGAGAAAAGGTGGTTTGAATCCCAAGCTGATTTGAATTCCATAGCTGTACCAAGGCTAAAGAGCACAGTCTGCCCTACTATTTACCAATAGTTGGAAGGTTAACAGATGACTTCCTGCTTTTCTCAAGGGCATTAGTATGAAGTAAAACATAAACAGCTTTGTCTAGGAATTGAACTTGGATCACCGAGTTCATTTTCTATGTCAGTATGTGGTATGCCACCCATTATGATAAAGAGCAAGTTAAAATTTTTTAGATTTGATCTTCTGTCAGTCATAGAGCAGCCAGAAAAAGGAACTTGGTTCCAAATATAGACTGATGATCTGAATAGTACCAATAAAAAACAACTAAAATCAATTGTCTGAATTTTTTAGATGAAGCTTGATGATTTTTATCATTAAGGGTTTTCAGACTATTGTCTTCATCTTTATTGTTATTTCCACAATGTTTTGGCCGATATATCCTCTGGCCTTCTTCAGGTGTTTGTTCAAATCGGGAACCTACATGAAACTTTGAACTACGTCGTTTATTGAATCCATGGGGGTTGCCTGTTCTGATTCTGTTAGCCTTCTGGGTACAAGTATTATGTATTCCTGTATTGTTGCAGCTTCTAAGGGGACAATCATCTAGTGGTTGCAGGTTCAATCCTGACTACAGGTGAGTACCAATACAGGAATACTTAATACTTGTACCCGGTTATGGCTAATGGAATTAGAACAGGTGACCCCTATGGATTCAATAAAGGACGTAGTTCGAAGTTCCGTGTAGGTTCCTGAGTTTGACAAACACCTGAAAAAGGCTGGAGGACATATCGGCCGAAACATTGTGGAAATAACAATAAAGATGAAGACAATAGTCTAAAAACCCTTAATGATAAAAAACTAAAATCAATATTGGTTAGTGTCATATATATATATATATATATATATACACACACACACACTGTTAGAGAAAGTCAATAAGTTTATTCAGTAATATATCTTATTTTCTAGAGAACACATTCAGTGATTGTTAGTAATGTTTAAGCATTTTGGATTTGGCACTTTTGACCATACTTCAGCCTATTATGGAAAGCAGAAAAAAAACTATAGATTCTTTATTCTACATTGGCTGGTTGGTCTTACACTATGTCAACTCTTATTGGGTTATCTTATTCTGAAGTCAGTTTAACAATTATATATGACGCATTGCAATGTAATGGTTTTCCACATAGGAAATGGATATGATGACCTAAGTTCAAATCCTGGATAAAGCTGTTTACATTTCAAAGTGATAATTCATACCCTTGAGAAAGGTATGAATCCAACTATTCTTCTTCCAGTCATGGATAAGTAGTAGGGTAGACTGAGCTCTTAAACCTTGGTATGGCAACCAGTCTAAGAGAAGGAAAACTCTGAATTAAAACCTGTTGAACTCTACTTAAAAATTTACCTTGTGGGGAATGGTTTGGTAAATACATATATACGGTACAAAAATGTATCATTTTAGACAGGTAAACACTTCATATTTAATTGCAATATCAATATTTAAAGAGCCAGTGTATTAATGTACTTCAAAATCATTTTAAACATTATCTCAAATCTATTTGACTCATACATGGGATTCTAAAAGGAACTACAATGCCAGGTAAGAGTCGACCTGGGAGTAATGGCAATGAAAAAGTGACTCCATCCTCTTCAGAGATTCAGATGCAGTCTAGTGTCTTATACAAGACAAGCAACTGAAATTAAGATGAAAGAAATATACTACTCAAAAACTAAAAACTGCTGACAAATGCTTCAGTTGATAATAAAATTCAAGATTATATTATTATTAATGGCTTAAAACTGATAATGTAATGAAAAACAACTGAAATTAAGATGAAAGAAATCCTAATTGGAAATCAATAATGGCTGATAATGTTCCACCTAAGAATAAAATTCAAGATAGTATTAATATTAACACCCATAGAAGGATGGTTTAGGTAGTTATAACAAAAAGTAACTGCAATTAACATGAAAAAAGTACCACTCAAAAAAATTTATAATGTTATACAATGATTCATTTAATAATAAAATTTCAGATAATATTACTAATGGCCATAAACTAATGGTTCGAATAGTTGTATTGAAAAGTAACTGAAATTAAGATGAATGAAATCCAAATCAAAAATGAATACTGGTTGAAATTACTTTATATGATAAAATATTAATACACAAAACTGAGATATTTCAAGTGTTTGATTTGGCTTAGTGAAGTGGATATATGGAATGAATCTAATGCAAGAATTATGAGATTTTTATTCAATCCTGTTGATAATTTTGACTCCTCTCTGGAATGTAGATGTCTTCATACAGATGTACAAATATCATGGATAATAATCATTTAAAATAAAAATCCAAAATGTCTCCAGTTCCTGGAAGAGTTTCTTTAAAGAAAAAGAAAAAGTACTTACTGTACTTGTACCACCAGTTACAAAAATTTTGGAGTTGGGACACGCAGCACATAGTATCTCTCCATTTCCTAAGCATTCAAATACATTTGTAGCCTAAAATATAGAAAACAAAAAAAACAAAAAACAACAGGTGACAGTAAATGATAAAATTATACCTTGATTTTTTTAGCATTTATAACAGTTATACTTGATCTGTCGGCACTCTTTTCCAACAGCCATAATAGCATACTAGGGATAATGATATTATTATTATCATAATAATAATAATAATAATATTGATGATGATGCTGTGTATAATGCACAGCCCCAATTAGCAGATAAAAATTTCAAGAAAAACCAAGTTCTCTTGTACACTGCACAGTATTTTCCATCTGAGGTGACAATAAAATGAGAAAAAATGAAGGTATTTTTGAATGGAAATATCAGTGGTAAAATAGAAAAAAAATATCTATAAATGTAATACTTCCTTCCATTCACCATCCATATAAGAATAAGTTTCAATCTTTTGTTTCATTTTTTACTGAATAATTAAATCCCTAATTTCATAGAAATCTTATACTTACATTCACCATCGAGATAAAAGTAAGTTTCAGTCATTTCCTTAAATTTTTTTTTACTGAATAATTAAAATACCAAATTCTATACAAATCTAATACTTCAATTCACCATCCAGATAAGAGTAAATATCAGTCATTCATTTTTTTTACTGAACATTTACATTGAAAAGTCATATCTTCAACTCAGTACAATTTAACTGTCCCCCGACAACTAAGAAGATAATGACTTCCAGAAAATTGCTGATATATAACTTACTCTAATCTGAATGGTGAATCTTAGTGTTATATTTTGATAAAATATTTTTGTACATGAAAATTTTCTCAGTGGGGATTTTCTAGATGAGTACTGAAAATTTCAGTAGATTATCTTAAAAACTGAAATCAGTCAATGTCTAAAATAATGCCTTCTAAAGTAACCCAAACCAATTGGATTTTTTTGCTCGTAGAGTAAAATATTTTTTGAACAAATTGCTTAATCAAATCAAAAACAGCAATAGGGTAGAAAATTTAGGATTAAATTGGATGATTTTAGAAAAAAATGGTAAGAAAAAAAATTTAAGAGGGCATTTTTGGGAACTATCAGATGAATTACTTAACAGAATTTGATTTGTATATATGAGATATTGTATTAATAGTGTATATGTTCTATGCTAAGATTTTTTTTGAAAGGTTGATGTGAGAAGAGAGAAAAAGAGATACCCAAAGAGGTATAACAAACAAATAGTAAAATGCAAGAATGAAATCTGAAAAGAAATTCACAAGAAAAATGAATAATAATCAAGAAATAATTATTAATATACCTCATATATCCTCAGAGGAATATTCTGAACAAGTACCAAATATCATAATTAAAAAATATAGTTTGTGATTCATTAAGAATATTATCTCAAAGCTGATATATATAATTTTGGAGATTGAAATAAATAACTGAAACTCATGTTTATCTGGATGGTGAATGTAAGTATTATATTTTTAGAGAATTTTTTGTATATTACTACAAACATTTCCTCAGACATATTCTAGCTAAGTACCGATTCTAATGTACATCCCTTAAATAGGATATGATTTGACTTGAAATCATCAATGAAGAAAATGATTGATTCTGACTTACTTTGTCTGACTCATAGTTGCCCATTCTGATAGTCAAATCTGAAAAACCCCAGGCAAGATATTTATTGTAGTTTGGAGGAATAAGCACTTTGTTCTGCTCCACGGCCAAAACATATTTGTCATTATGGATGATCTGACCGACCATGCTCTTTAATTCTGATGAAGAAAAAAAAACAATATATAACACAGGCAGACGAAAGATTTGAAGGGATTAAGAAAAGAACGAGAAGATACAGGTAAAGAGAGAGAGAAGAGTATAAAGGTCCAGCTAGTTTAGATATACTAGAATCAGGCAACAAATTAGAAAGGATTAGGAAGAGAAGAAGCATAAGATAATGGATAATCTTACTTGGAATTTCCACAAGTCAAATTTATAATAATGGAGACAGTGCTTTGTACAAACCTTTGAATGGCTGCATAGTAGGTTTGAGATTGTCCACATTGTGGAAGAAGAGTTTATCGGCAGCTCCACTTGATGTTGCAGACATTGGAATTGGATCAAGGTTGCGAATGTTCAATCTTTTCTGAGGATGAGGTTTCTTAAACAGCTAGAAAAGAAAATGCAAAGATTAACACAAGTAGAAGTATCAAGAAGATAAGTTTAGAAAGACAAGTATAAAAAATTTTAAAAGTCATCTCACTAAAAGTTTGTTTCAGTTATCCTTGTCTACAATTTTCAGATTGTGTATAAACCAGGGATCTCAAACTAAATGATTAAAAAAAAAACAGAGAGAGGTACAGTGGGTCAAAAGTGAGATGAGAGAGGCATGATTTTAACCAGTTATAATGTGAATTTGCAATACAGTTGATAGGCTGCTATTATTTTTTTTCAATCAGAATGAATATAAATATGACAATAAATGGATATGTGAATTAAAATAATATTAAAAGTTCAATACATTTAAATTGGCATGAAGAGAAATAAAGGTAAACTTAAGATGTTGATGTAGTGAAAATTGGGGTGAAAATAGCTGCAAATATTGGGGCATATGCTTCACGTGCAAGATATATTATTTTGATGGGAAAAACATGGCTGCCCTGAGCGAGCTTATATTGCAAATGGTCACATATTTTCACGCCAGCAGTCACATAAAACCACGGAAAGTGAAGACACACATGCAAATGAGGGCAGGCAGAAAATAACATAAAAACAACAAACGTCATCACTCAGGGCTTTTTGCATTTGCTTTGGATATGAATTGATTAGAGAAGTAGTGCTCAGTTTAAGGAGATGAAGAAGAGGATAATTGTTGAATACAAAATGAGGTTTTTGGTCAGAAATCACAGTCTTTTTTTTCTGTCGTTTAGAGACATGACAACTCTATAAGGCACAGTTAAGAAGAACAGAAAGAATATCAAAAAAGATATACATAAGAATTAATTTGGAAAGTTTTTACACTGAGTGGTATTTATTTTACTCTACATCCTATAATGAGATCAGGATGAATAACAGTCTTAATACACATTATAGCCCAGAAGTCTCAAACATTCAAGGACTCAAAACAGCCACTACATTTTAGGGAAGAAGCACAGTGGGACAAAAATGTAAATAGGTGGGGACAGCGTGATTTCCACCAGTTATAATGTTAATCTGCAAGACAGCTGATTGACTGTGTTTTTTTAAAATCAAAGTAGATATGTATTTGATAAGTTGGATATGTGATTTAGTAAAAAATGTAGGAAGACAAATTTTCACTAATTCTGTTTTCACTTTTGATAAATTTCGTTTTTTCCCCGTTTTATTGTATTTTATGAGTAAATTGCAATATATTATACTATGAATATTATTAAACCAGAGAAAAACGAAAGCAAAATTCAAATTTTTATCATATTTAAAGAAATAGCAAATATAATTCCTGTTTATTTAACATGTTGTAAATGAAATTTAAATATTCAATTTTATTATTTTCTGTTTACACCTTGTATGATTCAATAAATGTATATCTTAAATTCATGGTTCCTTTTGGGGTCAAAGGTCTCATCTAGTTCTTCTGCAAGAACTAGCAAAAAATCCTCTATGTAGGCAAAGTTTTCAGCTAGTATTTGTAAATATCCACTGAGGATATGAGTTGAAATAAATGGAATTGATACAAGTAAATGTGTTGGAATGATTGAGAAAGAGGGCATACAGTGAGGAAAATAACCAACCTGCTTTGGAATCTGTCCAAAATTATTGATGAAGCCAATCGTAGCGTTTTTCTTGAGAGGGTCATCAATGCTGTAGATGTCAACATTTCCCTCGTAGAACAAGTAGTGGAACACATTGGTAGCGTCCACTGCTGGAGGCCCACGTTGTTTGTATCCAAATATCAAGTCAATCCATTCATGGAGGTGACTGCTCACATAATCACATTCCAGGGCCTACGAGAGAGAGAGAGAGAGAGAGAGAGAGAGAGAAGTTATTTATTCACCATCAAATAGAGAGCTTCAGGCTTGAACAAAGGTCTGTCATTAAATTTTTGGTAGTTGAGAAGTGTAAAATTCACAGATGTGTGGTAAGTATGAAGAAACATATTTTATCTAAAAAATACAAATAGACTAAATTGTTTAAATAATGTTGAAATAGTATTCAAGATGAAGACAGGCCAGGCAGGCCCATAATGGCAAGCACACCTGAAATGGAGGATTCAGTTAATGTACTCATTTTGAGTTACAATAGAGGACATTGCTAAACAACTGGGAATTTCTATAGATACAGAACACAAAATTGTACATGATGACCTTGTCTTTTCTAAAGTCAGTTTTCATTGGGTTTCCAAAATGTTGATCCCATACATGTTTGAATACAAACAGAGGGGAGTTCAGTTGTCTCAGCTGTGCCTCCCTCACTTTGTAAGATGGGGAATACTTCTCAAAGAAAATTATCACATGTGATGAAAATGAGTGTGCAATTATGAACCTGAATCAAAAAAACAGTCCATGGAGTGAGAATACACTGACTCTCCAGTAAGGAAAAAGAAAGTTCCAGATGCAACAGTCAGTAAACAGAGTGTTGTCAGGAATAAGAAAAAAAAAAAAAAAAGATTAAGAAAAAAATGTAATCATCAACAACATGTGCAATACATAGTCCTTAGTTCGACTGCTGCTTTAAGAAATGCAGCTCTATTTATTTCTTCTTGAGGTCCGTCATTTTCATAGGAGGAGAATCGCTTTCACGCTTGCTCCGCACATGTGTATTTTATTTTTAATTTCGCCCTCTTGCTACTTACCAGAAGTGGCGACAAGGCTTTTTATCACACAGAGGCATGGCTGACAGTCTTCTGGGACATGAAAATATCTATTAGTATTTATTTCTTTGAAAAAGGTTCTACTATAAACAATGTTTCTTTTTGCTATCGACAATGGTTCAGGAGACTGAGGTTCAATCCCAGCTCGAATCATACCAAAGACTCAATAAATGGTACTTGATGCTGCCGGGCTTACACTCAGCATTATAAGATATGGATCAAGGGTAAAGTGGAGCAATTCAGGAAAAGGAGTAGCGCCCTTCTCTACACTTAGGTGTAGTAGCTATTGAAAAGAGAGCCTTCGGGTCACTCTCGACTAAGGTCGCCAACTTTACTTATGCAAGTGAAGGATGAATGAAAGGGCTTTCAATCTTCATCAGGATCATCTTTCATCAGGATAATGTAAGACGTCATAGTGAGGCAAGAAGAATGGAAACCATCAATCAGTTTAGTTGGGAGTTGTTGCCTCATCCTCCTTACAGTCCACATCTGGCCCCCTCCAATTCCAACTCTTTTGATTCTCTTTAAGAATTTTTACATGGAACAAAGTTTTCAAATGATGATGAAATGAAGAACATTGTGAGCAAAGGACTAAAAACTCAGTCCAAAAATTTCTCAGTTGAATGAATAAAAAAGTTTGTTTTTCAATGTGAACAATGTGTTTTAAAAGAAAGAAGATTATAACAAAAAGTGAAACAAAAATTCTTTCCTGGGTGAAATGGGAGTTGTAGTATTGTAAAATTCCCATTATTTATTGAATGAACCATGCACATATACTCATTACACACACACACACATATATATATATATATATATATATATATATATATATATATATACACACACACACACACATATATACTTATTACAAACGAATATACATACGCTTATTACACACACAGATACATATGCTCATCACAAACACACACGCACGCACAGATACATATGCTCATCATACACATACATATGCTTATTACACACACATACATACATACACGCTTATTACATGCACACACATATATGTTCATGGTGCACACATATACACACACACACACGCACGCATATATTTACATATATATGTATGTGTGTGTGCTTATTACATACATATATATATATGCTCATTATGCACACACACACAAATACATATATATGCGCATGGCACATACACACACACACACACATATATATATATATATATATATATATATATGCTCATTATATACATGCACACACACTATATAGACATGCACATTTGTTATATTTTTCATTGTTTATCCAAAGCAGAAAAAAAATAACTTACCTCTCGGTGAACTCTGATAAATTCACGAGCGTCTTGTTTCGACCAAGTAGGCAGGATAACATTGCCTAACATCACACCATTTTGTTTACTGCCTGCAAAAAATTGATGACACAAATGGTTTTTATTTATTGCTTCTTAACCAGACAGAAAAGTAACAAGATTTAAAAAGAAAAAAAAAAGTAAATTGGAATTTATTAAGTTTACCTATATTAATAACTTCATTATTTAAAAAATACAGAATTGACAATGGTTTATCTAAGAATATTTTTATAGCTTAAATCTGTGCAATTAAAAGGGTAAGTCAAAAGCTTTGCCATATTTTGGTACATGTCAGTTTGAAGTGTGTATATAACATGACCAAAGCAGTTCAAGTCATAGAAAGTACCTGCTGTGGTTGGTAGTATTGTGGTAGTAAGTGTGCTGACACGTATTTTACTTCACTCAGTGAATGATTTGAAAGTTGCATAGATGAATATGCAATCTAGTCTAATTCAGAAACTTGTGCTTTATAAGTTCAAACTAGGCTATGACATTTGTTGTATGAGAGGTGAAGGTGCAGTTGGTCGCAGTACAGTAACCAGATGGTTGAAGAAATTTCACTTGGATTGCAAGAATCTTGGTGATCAGGCAAAATCTGTGGATACCAAGACCCATATACTCCAAACTTTAGAAGCAAATCTAGTGAATAGCACTTATAGAGTATAAGGTAACCTTGACATCTCATACTACAGTATGGTTTGTCATCTTCAAAAGAATCCGGAACTGCCAAATTGTACCTTATATGTTGCCAAAATATTGCAAAACTTTTGAATTCCTCCAAGTTCAGCTAGTCTACAATAAATCAAAAATACTTAAGTAAGGAAGCAGCTAGTGTTTCTTTCAACCAATATAGTCATTATTGTAAATTTCAATCAACAAAATAAATCTGTCATCGGTACTTACCAAGATCAAAGTTGTTAGCATTTACCAAAAAGTCTGGTAAATAAAAAAATTCTGGAATTAGTTCCTTCACATCAGCCATGTTGTGTTTGGACGCTGAAAGCCAACATTCTTTGACACTGTGGAACATGCGGTCAGCAAGATCGAAATGTCCACCCTGGAATAAAAGCAAAAAAACAAAGAAATTTTAAGAATGATTCCACAAGCCAAATTGGATTTTTTAAAGAAATTTTTTTAAGAAAAGAAACTTTTGATAGTTTGATTGGAAACTGAAACTCCCAATAATGTCAAAGAAGAGTTTTCAAGGAAATTTCATGTTGGTTGGTTTTTAATTTCATACCTTGGTAGCAATATCTCATCTACTGAAAGTGATGTCAACATACACATACGTAAAGCATAGACTGCTATGGACCATATTGAAATCTGATCACTTTGATAAAACGGGAATTCTCCCAAGCTGTAGCCAAGTCAGAACTACTATATAGTTGCACCAATTAGATTCTAATGAAATGTTTAGAGAAAGAGTAAGATGGGAACTATTAAAAGATATGGTGTGCGGTTTTGATCAAATCCAGGAAGAAGCAGCCTACAAAACTGCAGCTGTATGGCCACTTACCTCCAATCTTACAAACCATGCAAGAAAGGCAAACAAGACATGCTGAACACTGCTGGAGAAGTAATAACTCATAAGTGACATTCTCCTATGGACTCTTACACATGGACACACCAGTATTGGCTGACCAACCAAAACTTACATTCATAAGTTTTGTGCAGACACTGAATGCCATCTAGAGTACTTGCCAAGAGCAATGGTGGATAGGAACAGATGGTGAAAGAGTATCAAAGCAATCTGTGCTGTCAGCACATGATGATGATTGTTTTTACGGCATATCAACAATTGTTGGGTTATTTTATGCTAAAGTTAGTTTAACAATAATGGCCTCTAAATACATATGGTACAAAAATCTTTCACAATCATTTTGTTATATACCCTACCTATGAACATTAATGGATAAGTTCCATTCCTCATAAATACGTTGGTTAAGTGGAAGTGCCCGTGGTGTAATGGTTATCGTCTTAGGAAATGGACATGGTGACACAAATTCAAATCCTAGACGAGACTGATTGCATTTCACATAGCACTAATACCCTTGGGAAAGGTATGAATCCAATAATTCTCTCTCCAGCTATGGGTAAATAGTAGGACAGACTAGGTTCTTCAGCCTTGGTGAGGCAACTAGTCTAGAAGAAGGAAAACTCTGAATTCAAACCTGTTAAACTCTGCTTAAAAATTGACCTTGTGTCATATCCTGCCCGAGCGGAGGGGGTGGTAAATATGATAAATACGTTGGTTACCTTCTTCATGCCATCGGCAAGCGTTGTATTTTGTAAATGTTCTAAAGATTTCCAATTTATTTCCAACCTCCATTTTGGTTATTTCTCATTCAGTAACACATTTTAAACAAGTAAACATTTCATATTCAGTTGTAATATTAACATTTTAAGAGCTAGTGTTGTTCACAATCATTTTAAACATTATCTTGAACAGATCTATTTGACCTGTAGATGAGAACCTAACAGATACTATTACTTAGGGTCAAAGTGGACCTGGGAGTAATGGCAATGAAGCAGGAACTCCACATTTCCCAGATTTCCAGAACTGGAGGCTTGCAACATGACATTCTTTTAGGAGAGGTCATATCCGCCCACAGAGGATACAATCAGCATTTTCCTAGGCCCTGCTGACAGGGCAAAAATTTGTCTGTCTATTAGTTCATTTAAAACTGAATAAATGCAATCTAAAAGAAAAAAATTTGAAAGTTTATCAGACGAATACAATTAAGATATCAACTTCTACAGTTTTATAAAGAAACAATTGAAGTTTATCATATTTACCCAACCCCTCCGCTCGGGCAGGATATGACACAAGGTCAATTTTTTAAGCGGAGTTTAACAGGTTTGAATTCAGAGTTTTTCCTTCTCCTAGACTAGTTGCCTCACCAAGGCTGAAGAACCTAGTCTGCCCTACTATTTACCCATAGCTGGAAGGAGAATAATTGGATTCATACCTTTCCCAAGGATATTAGTGCTATGTGAAATGCAATCAGTCCAGGATTTGAACTTGTGTCGCCGTGTCCAATTCCTGCGACGATAACCAAACAATTGAAGTTTATTTCAGCATTTTATAGTTATATTTATCATTGCTCAGAGTATTCACCAATGGTCCAGGAGACCTGGGTTCGATCCCAGGTAGCGTCATACCAAAATCTTTTAAAATGGTACTTGATACCTCCTTGTTTAACACTCAGCAATATAAAGTACATATCAAGGGTAAAGTGGAGCAATCCAGGGAAAGGAGTAGTGCCCTCCCCTACACCTCAGTAGCTATTAAAAAGGGAGCTTTTTGGTCGCCTTCGACTATGGTTGTCAACTTATAGGTGCTTCAGTTATACTATTACATTCACTTTTGGACTAACACTCTTGGGAAAGCTATAAACTCCTTTACTCCCCCTCCCAGCTATGGACTAAGTAAGTAAGTAAAGTTGGCGACCATAGTCGAGGGTAACCCGAAGGCTCCCCTTTCGATAGCTACTACACCAAGGTGTAGGGGAGGGCGCTACTCCTTCCCTGGATTGCTCTACTTTACCCTTGATCCATACCTTATAATGCTGAGTGTTAAGCAAGGAGGCTTTTGAGTCTTTGGTATGACTCGACCTGGGACTGAACCCAGGTCTCCCGGGCCATTGGCAAACACTCTAACCGCTAGGCCAATGTCCGGTATGGACTAAGTAAGCACCATTAATGTTCTACAAGAATGGCTTTGGTATTAAATAACCTAGGAAGGTTGATATGCCATTAAACAAAGAAATGCAACCTTATAGATACTTGATATGTACATGATTAGTCACATATCAAGGCTAGGCATTCTCAAACTTTTTGGGGGCCACAGATTTTTTAGGAGCTCTTCTCAGGTTTCAGTTTCCCCAGTTAAAAATGATGACATGAAGATAGAAAATTGTTTATTGAAGAGAAAACTTTAACATTTTGAAATGCAGGAAAAAAAAAGACTATGAAATTAAACTTCTTTTTCATTTAAACACACAAAAAGTAATTGATCACAGGATTTTTTCCCTAGACAAATTTTGAACTCTCTGGCAATAAATGATATCATTGGGGCTGAAAGAGCATTTTATCATTTTAGTTACCATTCCTTACACCCTAAAATACTTTAATTACCTCTTCTCAGATTTTTCAGTCTGTGGCACCCTTCTGAATCTATATGACCCCCCCAATGGCTGGAGGGAGGGGAGTTTGGCATATCATTTCTCAAGTTTTTTTTAACCATTCAAATTTTTTTTTTCTTTTAAGTCAATAAAAAAATTTTTTTTTAAATATTCAAAATATTAAATTTTAAATATTGAAAGAATTTGCGCTTTTTGGTTGGGCTGAGACTTTTTCAGCATCTCCTCATAACGTTCGCAGAGATGGCTGTAGTTTGCACAAAGCAATAATCTTTATCTCTTCTTCATCTCTCATTTTGATGTCCTAGTCCTGTCTTTTATCTCTACTGCAATATATATATATATATATATATATATATATATATATATATATATATATATAAAACCGCCCCATTGGCTTAGTGAGTAGAGTGTTTGCCAATGGCCCGGGAGACTAAGGTTCAATCCCATATCAAGTCATACCAAAGACTCAAAAACTGGTACTTGATACCTCCTTGCTTAACATTCAGCATTATATGGTATGGATCAAGGGTAAAGTGGAGCAATCCAGGGAAAGGAGTAGCACCCTCTCGTACACCTCTGTGTAGTAGCTAATGAAAAAAGAGCCTTCGGGTTGCCCTTGACTACGATTGCCAATTCTTTATATATACATGATTTGTAAGTGAATAGTTTGTAGGTAACTTTATTTTTAAATGAGTTGTTAAGGCTCATTTGTTTGCATAATGGTTACAAGTATTCTTATCTAAAACTAATAATTCTATCTAATATTCACTGTTTGTTTACACATAGTTAAATGGTTACAAGTATGGCTATTCAACATGAGTAATTCTATTTATGAAGTATCGCTATGAAATATAATTTGCACACAGCTGTATGGTTTCAAACAACTATAAAAAATAATCCTAGGAAAATGATTAAACAGTTCTATTTGACCCATAAATGAGACCTTAACAAGTACTACCAATCCAGAGTGAACCTGGAAGTAATGGCAATGAAGGAGTACTCAACATTCTCCAAAATTCTAGGACTAGAATCTTACCATCAGATGCAGCTTAGTGTCATATTCAGGATTCATTGGGAGAGGGGAGGTCTTATCCCTCTGCAGAGTGGGAGTGGCAAAGGTTCTCCAGGCAACAGAGAGAAACTGCTTTGGCTTTTATATCTCTCCATTAGCTACATCATTCTAATTAACAGGAGTGATAAATTCATGCAAAAAACGAAAACAGATATAACTCATAATCTGAAGGTCATGAGTTCAATTCCTGTGCTGGGCAGTAGATTTCATTTTACTTTCTCTTCACCTGCAAATACTTAATAATCAATAAAACCACAGCTTTCATAAATGATGTTCAAACTCACCTGCAATTTGAGAAAATGTTGAGTGAAGGGTTCCATGCGTACAAGATAGGAAGCAACAATCATGGCAGATGAGTAATGAGTTCCATAATGGTATGGTGGTGTTTCACCTGTTGGTAAAAAATAAATAAATAAATCAAGTTAAAAATCATGACAATATTCACTTGAATGCTGGATGTGTACATATTATAATGGGTATCATTGGCCTAGTGGGTAGAGTGTTTGCCAATGGTCCGGGAGACCTGGGATTGAACCCAGGTCGCGTCATACCAAAGACTTTAAAAATCGTACTTGATACTTCCTTGCTTAACACTCAGCAATATAAGGTATGTATCAAGGGTAAAGTGGAGCAATCCAGGGAAAGGAGTAGCGCCCTCTCCTTCACCTTGGTGTAGTAGCTATTGAAAAGGGAGCCTTCTGGTTGCCCTCGACTATGGTCGCCAACTTTACTTACTTCATGAGACAAGTTGGATATTTGAACCCTAACATAATTTCATCTATTTTTCTGTTAGAATTACTTTTGGAAATTGCCATATAAAATAACTTTATTTACTTAATGGTTCTCTAAAAGTAAGGATAAGTGATTATCAATATTTATAAATTAATAGAAACATTACTGTCAGAATTGTCCAATCTAATATCTACAAGAATTTTAAGAATAACAAAAGTGTTATGGAAACAGCAAAGAAAATTTCTAATGTTTATAGCCAAGGCGTCATTACTGATAGTCAAGTTCAAAACTGGTTTTCCAAATTTTGTTCTGGAAATACGTCATTGAGAGATGAACCCAGACTAAGACGCTCCTCAGATCTCAATCAAGATACTTTAAGTGAATTGGTGGTTTGTTTATTTGTTTAAGTTTTATGGCATATCAACCTATGTAGGTTATTTCATGCCAAATCTATTTTTATACAAATAAACAGTTCTATTTCAAATAATTCAGTTTAGCATAAGTACATAGTTTAATTGTCAAAAACATCTTTATTTCAAGCTATTCATTTTAGTCAAACAGTTCTAATTCAAACAATTCAGATTAGTATAAGTATAGTTTTTTGTTTACACACAGTTAAATGTCAAAACAGATCTTTTTCAAACAATTCAGTTTAGCCTAAGTGGAATTTCAATATCAAAAACAGTTCCATTTCAAACAATTCAGTTTAGCATAAGTACACAGTTGAAATGTCAAAACAGTTCTATTTCAAGCAATCAATAAGGAATCAACAGGCTATCTGATATATAGCAAGAGGTGATTCAAAATAACAGTGAATATACAATAGATTATAATTAATTCATTGATAAATCATTCATGAATAAATTATATTTTACTAAAAGGAAATTTTTTTATGACAGCCAAATATTTAATTCAAGGGAGATAATTTGAATACTATAATTTTAAGTTTCTTCATAAAACACTTTTTTGTATTATAATGAAATAATTTGCTTAATTGATCTTTCAAAATGTTTACTTAAAACAACATATAATTTAAAAACTTCAACTTAATCATATGCATTTAGTTTCATATTGGAAGTTTAAAATTTTTATTTTAAAAAATTTATTTGAATCAGTAACAGCAGAGCACATTTTTCTTATTTTTTCCTTTTTTTATTTTTTTACCTTGAGGATCATCCCAGTCATGGTAACGTTTCTTGAATTGCTTCAAGCGATCCGGAGTTTGAGCTCCCATAGGTTTTGATAAATCACGGAATGAGGCTGGATTGGTCAAGTCCAATTCCTGAGTTATAAAAACAAACAGTGAGTTTCTCTTGAAAATATGTGTGTGTGTGTGTGTGTGTGTTCATTTTTTAAAAATAAACATGTGGGCAAATAAATTTGAATGCGGTATTTTAGGGCTTTATTTTCTCAACATGTGTTTCGGATGTCGTGTTCCTTTTCAAGAGATTAATAATGTGTTTATTTTGACTGGGGTGTGGTTCTTTTTAATTCAGATTTATTCATTTATATGTATACATTCATATACATGCATGTACATTAGGTTGTAGTCTTTTTTCTTTTCTATTTCTTCCTCTTTGAGTTGAATTCAGCAATTGCATGTATTTGAAGGTATACATACACAAAAACACAAAGTATCTACTGGCAAAAAAATAAAATGAAATAAAATAAACAAATTAGATTAGATAAAGTAGATTTATTTATCGTCATGAAAAATAAGCATCTCTTGTTGGGAAGAATAAATAACCAGCCACTTTCATATGCATGCACTTATTTTATTTATTTCATTTGGATGACTGACTGGGTCAGGAGCAGTGGACCAGAGATGGAAAATTATGTATCATCATTTTGACAGTATAAAAAATATATATAACTAAGATAAGTGGGTTGTCTCCTTTGGTCAACCCCACTCTCTGAAGACCTTGTATGACACATTTAATATATCGATGCACCTTTCAAATGGCCCAATTACATTGGTGCCAGATATCAAAGACATGTTTAGGCCACTTTTTTAAACCAATTTTCATGAACAGCAGATGTTAAAATGGTCTCTGCTACAATTGAGCAGTGAAGTATAGAGCCTTATAAAGTACATTAAGCTTTGGTCTATAAGACACAAGGACTTCAGTTAAGTGGACTATAATATGTTTATTCTTGTATAATATTATATAACCACAAACAGAACAATTTGTTTGCAACAGTAATACTATAAAATTCCAAATTGTGTTTGTGCTTTTTCCTGACACTAAGTTTCTTCTGTTTTCAACTTAACCAACATATTTGCAGCCCAAATATCAATATTTTGCAAACAAATTTGCAATAACTGAACTTGGCTAACAAACTGTTCAAACTATTTTCCTGGTACTGTCTGATCACATGACTTCTTCATCCAATCATAGCCATAGATTCAAATGACCTCTAAGGTCACCAAACATCATTCAAGTTATAAGATTCTAATGGTATTTTTCCAGGCTTATGAATTAATTTGAATGCTACACTGCCGGTCAATAATAGATTCGATTATGTAACATTAAGTGATTGTCGTATCTTGTTTTCCATTCATTTTCTGTTGGCCCATACATATTACACTTAAAAGCAAGGGAAAATAAACTAATCTATCATTGTTTGTAAGAAGAAACTATTTAAAAAAATCTGAAAACAAATCTTACCTCACAATCATAATCAGTAAGAATCCATGGGAAAACAGGATATTGCATCAAATCGTTGTATGAACGACCAGCTAAAGTGTTGAGATGCATCAAATATTGGAAGTTGTTAATCTCTCCTCTCTGAAGAAATAAAAAAAATATATATTAACTATGTATTTACCCAACCCCTCCACACAAACGAGATACAATACAAGGTCTGTTTTTAAGCATAATACAGCTGCTTTAAATTCAGAGTCTTTCTTTACCTTGATGCTGTACCAAAGCTAGAGAGCTTAGTCTGCCCTACTATTTACTCATAGCTAAGAGGAGAAAAGAAGGATTCATGCTTTTTCTAAGGGCACTAGTGCAATGTGAAATGAAAACAGCCTAGTCTAAGATTTAATCATGGGGTGCTGAATACATTTCCAACAATGATAACTATTATGCTACTCACCACACCACCCAAATATCTATTACTATCAATTGCAGCATATAAATTGACTTGGCATATAAATTGACCTCAAAATTTTTAGCTAAGCATTCTGACTTAGGTCTATACCACCTGTATATGTTGACCTCCAAACATACAGTAGGTTGGAATTTATTGAGCTTTTTTGCTTAGAGGCAGCACAAGGCTGTATGGATGGGGCACCCAATGAGACTCGAACTCACTTGTGAAGATTTGATAGTCTAGCTTGCTGACCATTACACAACCAAAAAGTTGGCAACTGTAGTTGAGGGCAACCAGAAGGCTCCCTTTTCAATAGCTACTACATCGAGGTGCAGTAGCGGGCGCTGCTCCTTTCTCAGGATTGCTCCACTTTACCCTTGATACGTACCTTATATTGCTGAGTGTTAAGCAAGTAGGTATCAAGTACGATTTTTAAAGTCTTTGGTATGATGCGACCTGGGATTGAACCCAAGTCTCCTGGTCCATTGGCGAACACTCTACCCATTATACCAATGAAAAGGTGCCCCCAAACATACAGTAAGCTGGAATTTACTAAGCTTTTTTGCTTAGAGATGGCACAAGGCCATATGGATGGGGCTCCCAATGAGACTTGAACTCACTTGTGAAGGTTTGATAGTCTAGCTTGTTAACCATTACACAATCAAAACCACCCACCAAACATGCAGTATGTTGGAATTTACTAAGCTTTTTTTGCTTAGAGACGGCACAAGGCCATATGGATGGGGCTCACAATGGGACTCAAACTCACTTGTAAAGGTTGGATGGTCTAGCTTGCTAACCATATGTTTGCGCCCCCAAATATACAATAGGTTACTATAACATTCTGGTTTGTGTTTACAGTTAGTGAATCAGCTTGTAATATAATAATTTACAAAGCTCTTTGTTTCGATGTGGCACAAGGCCGAATGAATGGGGTACCCAATGAGACTCGAAATGACATGTGATATAGCCTTAAAATGATACTTAATAGATTTTACAGATTTATTATTTTAAATCAATTTCTACGTTAATGTTACTAAACATGAGTTTAAATTGGAAATGTTGGTAGCAATCTGCTGGAGTTATGATGAGTAGTGTATATCACTTATTAGGAATACTGATCATTGGTTGACCAATCTGTGGAAAAGGTTTGGATTTTAGCCCCATTTTATAAGTCAATTCGCAGTTTTGTAGAGATTTTTTACAGGCTTGAAAAGTCAACTTGTATGCCGCAATTTACAGAAAGTAGATCCATGAAATATCTAGTTGAAAAGAAATAGCAAACAATATATCTGAAGTGGTCAGAATTTCTTAAATGAAATATCTTAATTATTAAGTTTTCATGCCACTGTATATCTTTATCACTACTTGCTGGTCTTGTAATTGGGTTGGTTGTGAGGATGTTAGTAAATATCATATCTTTAATAGGAATAGCCTGGCAGAACCCATCCCTATCCAGGTCTACAACGGGTTTAAATTAAGTTTTCCTTCTGGTAAACCAATTATCATACCAAGGTTAAAGAGCCCAGTCTGCCCTACTTGAAAAGGAATAGTTGGATTCATACCTTTCCCAAGATACTAGCATTATATGAAATGTAAAGAACCTTGTTCAAGGTTTGAACTAAGATAACAGAGTCCACTTACTACAACAAAATTCATTAAACCATGAGCACCTACTATATATAATTAATAAATAAAGTTTGTTCATTGGCAATGATAATATCAATTAACTAAGCTGAAACTTAGCAAATGATATATACAGGTGTTTCATTCATAGTGATTGCCCAATCAGCTGGGGCTGTAGAATATATTGACTGCACCTCTGCAGAGGAGTAAGACTCCCCCAGTGAGTGTCCTGTAGCCCAGCCAGCTGGGACTGTAGAATACACTGACTGCATCTCTGCAGAGGGGTAAGACCCCCTCCCCAATGAGTGTCCTGGATATGACACTAAACAATCTGATGGTGAGGTTCCAGTAATGCTAGAGCTTTGGGGAATGCAGAGCACCCCTTCATTGCCATTACTTTCAGGTCCACTCTGGCCTGGAGTGGTAGCACTTGATAGGGCCCAATCTATGGGTTTAATAGAACTAAACTGCATACTTATGTTAAACTAAATTGCTTGAAATAGAAATGTTTTGACATTTAAACTGTGTACTTATGCTAAATTGAATTGTTTGAAATAGAACTGTTTTTGACATTGAAACTGTGCTAAATTGAATGTTCAAAATAGAACTGGTTTGACATTTAGCAGTGTGTAAATAAAAACTATACTTATACTAAACTAAATTATTTAAATTAGAACTGTTTGACTAAACTGAATAGTTTGAAATAGAAATGTTTTTGACAATTAAACTGTATACTTATGTTAAACTGAATAGTTTGTAATAGAAGTGCTTATTTGTATAAAAATGGATTTGGCATTAAATAACCTACAAGAGTTGATATATCAAAAAACATAAACAAACATTTATAGTGATGAAAGCTTGTGTATCGAGCCAGGTACACTTCTTGGATGAGCTGATAACAGAAGAATGGTGCACCAGTGTGCCAGATCCTCTAAACAACACTCCTTAGGTTTTCAATTCAGTTTCTTTCCTTCTCGAGCAATACTAGAGAGCCGAGTCTGGTTAATTATTTGTCCTTAACTGGGGACAGAGATGTTGGATACATACAATTCACAAGGAAATTAGAGCAATGTGAAATGCAAACAGCCTTGTTTAGGATTTTAAACTAGGCACATCAAGTCCATTTTCTTTAGTAACAACCATTACATCCTCGCACATTCTGAGCCAAAGAAGTGAGTGTTATTCACCGGTGATTTAAAAAATATGTAATGCAAGTTCAAATCTCATTGGTGGTAGTTCATTTCTCATTCTTGCTGCTTATGTTAAATAAGCAGCAAGAATGAGAAATGAACTACCACCAATGAGATTTGAACTTGCCATCTATATAATGAAAATGAACTGTGTGTATGTGTGTGCATTATTTATAGATGCAAAAGTTATTCAACTGATTTTAATCAAATTTTGTACACATTTGCAGCTGACGTTCAGGCATGTTCAGGAAAAAAAATTAATATCTATACCACCACCACACCATTTTTAGGGGTAACAACCTCCTAATTCACCTGAATGTCATGTTCAAAAATCAAGTGTAATTTCTGCACACTCTGCATAGGATCAGAGTGTAGTTTCTGCATACTCTGCATAGGATCAGAGAGTAGTTTCTGACCACACTGTCTAGGATCAGTGTAGTTTCTGACCACACTGCTGAAGATCAAAGTGTAGTTTCTGCACACTCTACCTAGGATCAGAGTGTAGTTTCTGCACATATCACCAAGGATCAGTTTTTACAGACTCTGCATAGGATCAGAGGGTAGTTTCTGACCAAAGTCCTGAGGATCAGAATGTAGTTTTAGAGTGTATACTAATATACTATTTATATATACCTCTGTGCATATCTCAAAGACCTTATGTGCAGGGACAATCCTGAATGTACATCCAAAATCAGCAGGATTGCAGACAAGCAAAAATTTTTTTTTGTTTTTTTTTGTTGCCCAAGTTTTAAAGAAATAAAGTAATCATAATTTTAGATTGTTAAATAAAAACAAAAAGATTAAATTTTTTTTTACCTCCCATCGTTGGGTCACTGATTTCTCTCCCATCAGACTGCTGATGATCCCGGTACTGAAATCAAATAAATTGTACATTAAAACAAAGAAAAAATTCTTTAGAGAAATAGATTTGCTATTTTTCTGGTCATTTACTATATTTATGAATATAGAATGCTAGGCACTAGTATTTCAACAAGTAGACAGCAAATACTCTTAAACAATATTCGTATACAATAGCAATTGTAAAAAAAATATCCAAATAAGATTTCTGATTTTTGAAGACCTCATCAAAAAACCCTAATAACTGTGTTAAGTTTTGGACTTGTTATTTTGTAGGTCAAAATTTCATTTATATTTATGTTAATGAAGATAGATTTACTAGTCACTTGTATTTCAACACATCCTCATCAAGTCATTCTTCTGACTCTTTCACACTATCTATCCATTCATATTGGCCACTGATTTTGAGAAGTCCTCAAAACAGCACCCAGTGTCCATACAGAATTGATGAATGTAAGTTTTTGCTGGTCAGCCAATATTGGTGCATTTATCCATAGGAGTCATGAGGTTATCCTTACTTGCCCAACATGTCTTGTTTATATTACTTGGATGGTTTGTGTGATGGACAAATGTTGTGGATCAGTAAAAAGTCCGGAAGAAGAAAGACACGAACTTGGGATTATGTGAAACAAGTATATCGAACAAAAGTATAAATACAGCATAGGTAAAAGAGTGTTGAACGTCAGTCTGACTGCCAAAATGTTAGACTGGAGTTAACTTAACACAGAGATGAATATTCTCCCAGTATTCGTAGTAATAGGAAGAGTTCATTATAGTCTGTAAGGTAGGTACCATAACAGTAAATGGCTGTACAACTGCTGTTTTAGGGGGTGCTGCTTCCAGGATTTGTTCAAAAATCATGTATAGCTTTTTCTCCAAACATTTCTTTAGAGTCCAATTCTTATAACTATACAGTAGTACTGACACAGCTATAACTTGGAAGACCTACCATTTCATTTTATCAGAGAGATCACATTTTCTTATGGGTGATCATTTAAAAAAATCTTGATTAAAACATGAGCTCAGTTTCATCTGGGTTCATGGAAAGACTAATGCCCCTTGCTGCCTATTCCAAGATATGGAGCAGAGATTTGATTTTTTAAAAATGTCTTTAGTTTCTTGAAACAAAATAAAATAAAGTAAAATAAAAACATAAGAAGTTCATCAATTTAGAAACAAGAATTTTACAATATATACATTTAAATTTATGAATTTAAAATGTTTAAACGCATACATTTTAAATTCTATTAGCATACACTGTCCAGTGAAGAATTAAAAAGGATATTCACTTTTTTTTTCTTTTACACTCAACACACATAAATATTTCTCACTCTATAGGGAACGTGAGGTAATTTAAGGTGATGAATTGCATTCATGAAAATTAAATATTTTTAACCATGTTTCATTTAATAAGAAAATTGGTACTCATTAGCTCACCTAATGATCATAGCTGTGAAACTCAAAGTCATGAGTTTTTACCCTGCCTTACATTTTTTATAATTGATAATATATTGAGATATTGCTCTGCATTTTTGCGTATTGAGCACTCTAAAGATTTTATGATATTGAGGCACTTTTGGTGTTAAATTTGAACTATATATACATGTGCATGTTTGTGTGCATATGTATTTACCAACCTCTCTGCACAGGTAGGCTGTGACACAAGGTCAATTTTTAAGTGAAGTTTAACAGGTTTGAATTCAGAGTTTTTTTCCCCTAGACTGGTTGCCTACTCAAGGCTGACCTACTATTTATCCATAACTGAAGGGAGGATAATTGGATTCATACCTCTCCCAAGGGTATTAGTGCTATGTGAAATGCATTTACCCTTGTCCAGAGTTTGAACTTATGTTACTGTATCCACTTCCTATGATGATAACCACTGTATCATGGGCCCCTCCATTTTAACTATATATATATATATATGTGTGTGTGTGTGTGTATATATATATATACACACACTTAGAGGTTGCAATTGTTGCCATTTTGAATTATCAATTTCATGCCTGTGCTTTGTTTCAGGTTTTGTCTACTGTACAGCAAACAAGAGTCAGTTGGGCATTGTCTGTGATGAAAGCACCACCATGACACAAATCATTCCTCCAGAAATTTGGAAATGATGTACTGATGAAAACCAAACACCCATTCTACATCATGGTATTTGGGGTGGTTACTAGCAATGGTGTCATTATGCCTTCATTCATTTTTCCACATGGTCTCAGACTCAACACAGAGGCCTATATCAAGTGTCTGGAGGAGATAGTGCTGCTCTGAATCGAGAAGGTGGCTACTGGAAGACCGTACATCTAGCAACCAGACTCTGCACCATGCTACACAAGCAAGAGAACCCAGTCTTGGTTGTTAGAAAATTTTTGTCACCACAACACCCCTAACATCTGGCTGCCTAACTCCCAAGATTGCATTCCCCTTGATTATTCTGTATGGGGCATAGTTAAGCGAGAGACCATCAAAACTCCATGCGATACCAAAGATGAACTGAAGGCAAGACTATTGGCAGCATCGACCAATTTAAACAAGGAGATCATTGGAAAGTCTTGCAGGAGATTCTAAAGTCATCTGGAAGCTGTGGTTGAAGCCAATGATGATTTATTTGAATAAATTTAATCTATAGTATTTTAAAATATTTTCAGGTAATTTTGGTAGATATATCTGATAAAGTAAGATGTTAGTGTTATTTTCCTTTTTGTGTACTCTACATAGCAATTGACTCATTGAAACCTGGATATTTATGGTGTATATATATATATATATATATATATATATATATATATATATATATATATATTGTCATCCACAGACAGACTGTTTTGTTGTATCATAACTCTTCAGTGTGGCTAGACACGTAGGATGCTTGAAGCTGGGATCGAAACCTGCCCAACTTTACGTTAGATTTAGTATCAGACTGCTCAGCCAACAAGCATACCATGTCAGCTAGGGAATTATAAGGTATTAAGTAGCAGCGTTTGTTTGTTTTACATTTTATATCTTACCAGATACCAGAGTGCTCAATTTATTTGAAGAGCTTTGCATTACGCGAGTGGTAGCCAAAAATTCCTTCGCCAGAGTGCTCAACCCCCATAGGGGAGACACACACACATCCTAATACATATAGCCTAACAGAGAGGAAGTTATGTGAATACCTTAGAAGACTAAGAATAAAATTTGGAAAACGAAAGACAAGATCAGTTAGATCCAATAGCCACTTGTACCCTGAAGAGCAGGGTTTGTACATACATGAAGCATACATTGACAAACAAATCTACTGACAAACATATCTCATCAAATCTTGCATGGGAATATGGCAAGGGAAATATGCAATAAAACTTCATGCTGTAATAGAGAAACCTTAAAGTATTTATTTAGACAAAACCAACACTATCATTGACTTGAAACATTATGTACATAGTCTGAGTCAAAAAGGGGTTCTTCAGTAAGCCACTTGAAGATATTTAAGATTTTATCAACAGAAGATTCATAAGATGATGACTAAAGAAATCAAGTGACCTAATGAGAGAGAGGACACAAAACTAATTTTGTTAAAAGTGAAAAAGATGACAAAAACAGGACAAAATGAAAGTCTTGTGCAAACAAATGTTGTGTGTTTATGCAGATGACAATAAATAAATAAATAAATACGTGAAATATTGTCGCACCTGGATTCAATCTTGGCATTTTGTTTTTGTCCTGATACAGATTGTTGGGCATTGTCTGTTATTGCCGTAGCAACAGACAAAAACCTGGAAGAAAAGATAAAGACAAAGAGAAAATTATATTTTGTACAAGAAAAAAAAAATGAGAAAACAAATATCACTGGACACTTTTCATTTGAACAAAAATATGGATTAGTCCCTTTAAGGCAAGAGTCCCCAATCTGTGGCCCTTGAGGCCCATCCTTGTAACCCTACATCCAAGTTCCAAAATTTTCTCTTTGCCTTTTGATCTTGACTGGAATGTAACAGTGAACGGAAATTAAAATAATTCTAGGAAATTGAAATGACGATCGTGTAGTTGTTTCTTAAATGTTATCTTAACTATCTAATATGAAACATTCTTAAACAAATCTATTTCACCCTATTTCACCAGGCCATTGGCCAAATGAGTAAAGTGTTTGCCAATAGCCCAGGAGACAGGGTTCAATCCCAGGTTGAGTTATGCCAAAGACTCAAAAAATGGTGCCTGATGCCGCCTTGCTTAACACTCAGCTTTATAAAGTAAGGATCAATGGTAAAGTAGAGCAATCCAGAGAATGGAGTAGCATCCTCCCCTACACCTCAGTGTAGTAGCTATTGAGAAGGGAGCCTTCTGGTTACCCTTGACTAAGGTCGCCAACTTTCAGGGGAAGAAGTAGTGCCCTTCCCTACACCTTGGTGTAGTAACTATTGAGAAGGGAGCCTTTGGGTCACCCTGGACTAAGGTCGCCAATTTTACTCATTTCACCTTAACACAGAGGGAAGTTGTTTCTTAAGTTTTTTTTTTTTGAACAGTCTTATAGAACATGAAGCATTTTAAAAGAAAGCTATTGCACCCTAACAGGTACTAACACTACAGGTCTGAGTGAATTTGGGAGCAATAGCAAGGAAGGGATACTCCCTAATCCCCAGATGTCCAGAACTAAAGTCTCACCATTGATGCTAGTATTTGTGATTTCCTTAGATTATGGATATACAAATCTATAAAAGATGTTGAGAAAGACTAAAATTATCATATGGAGAACTAGAATTGGGTTTTAGGGACTTACTTTGCATAAACTTTGTTTCGAACTTTTCGAGGGAAAGCCAGCAGGTAATTACGTCCGTCTGCAGAGAAAACTTCCACTGCAATTGGCTGCAGCAGATAGCGTCTCTTGTGTACCTCCCGGATGTCGTCATAGGAGAATTTACTGCAGCTGTAGTAATAAAGAAAAAAATCAGTCAGTTGGCATAATTATGAGAAATGAAAAGAAAATTTGATGCAAGTACAGAAAGATAAAAAAAAATAAAATAAAATAAAGGATAAGAATATAAAAAAGTAAAAATGAAAATGAGAGGACAGAAAAAAGAAGAAAAAGGTAGGTAAGAGAATAAAAAAGGTAAGTGAAGTACAAAAAAAAAGAACAAAAATAAGGTAGGTGATTACCCAAAAGATAAGAGTACAAAAATTAAAAAAAAAATAGATAAGAGTATAAAATTAAAAAAAAAATAGGTAGGTGAAGAACAAAAAAAAATGAGAGTACAACAAAAGAGAAAAGGTAGATTACAAAAAATAAAAATGTAACAGGGAATACAAAAAAGAGAAAAGTGCAAAAAAAAAAAGAAGAAAAAAAGTTAGATGTGAGTGAAAAAGAGAGAAAAAAAGAAAAAAGTGTTAAAAAAAAAAAAAAAAGAAAAAAGAAAAGATAAGCATGGTTTTCTAGATTCCTAGACTAGTCAATGTCAATTTGAAAAATAATGAATGAATAAAAAAATGAATGAATAAAAACTTTTAAATTAATTTTTTTCATTTTCTTTGTCTAGATTTTATTACACCTAATTTTGCGTTGATGGTACTTAAAGGGAAATAACTCAATCAAAAGCACAAGGGAGGTAACTTCAACTAATCCTCAATTTATAATAAGTTTAAAAAAAAAAGAAAAAACATTGTTAGCAATCCATCCCAAATTTAATTTAACAATTATGATTTCTAATCATATTCAGTACAAAAATCAAAACATAAATTAAGTAAAGGATAACTAAATTTTTGCAGAAGAGCACGTGTAATATATATATATATATATATAAACACACACACACACACACACACACACACATATATATATATATATGAAGGTCACCTGAAAAGTTCATAGGCTAAACAAGATACTCTCATAGAAGGTGATCAAATGAGGTTTATTATTCAACATAGTCCCCCTTGCGGTCAACACATTTCTTCCATCAGTGTTACATTCCCATCAACAGTAAATGATATTTTCCTATGAACTTTCCAGTCCAACCTAGGATAAACAATTCAAAGTTGACCTACATTCTTTTTTGGCAGCTGCCGCTACTTTTTGATGTCCGTGGAATAATAGGTTCATGAAATCTGAAAGGAAGAAGAAAAAAAAAATTTTTATCAGGTTACTGATTAATCAAGTCAGAGAAAAGAACCATCCAAGAAAAAAAACAAAAACAAAAAAAAAAACCTAAAATAAAATCAATTCACTTCCCCCCAAAATGGCTCTAGATAGCTATAGTGTTTGGTAATAAATAATACCTAATAACATGTTTTGGTTATATAATGTTCCACTAGACATAATAAAATCTAGGTATCTTTGGTCAAGTAAAGAGTTAACCTTTTTTTGCTACTTTTCTTCTCTTAACCTTTTCATTTTATTACACACATGCTCTCTATGTTAAAAATTAGTAAAAAGTAAATACCCCCTTCACACACACATACACACACAAACGCACATAAATATTACTGATATCCATCAGACAATTGTGCAGCTACATTGTACATAAAACTAAGAGTTAGAGGCAGTATTTGACATTGTGACTATTTTGATATTTTAGATTTTAAATTGACTTTACTTGATAAGAGCATTAAGCACTTGAAAAAAAATTCTTATGCATTTTGCTCAATTACTTGAATCAGTAATGATCTATGTGTGTGTGTATATATATATTTATATATGAGTGTATCTCTGTCTATATCTGTATGTGTGTGTATGTATATATTTAAATATATATGTCTGTGGAATAGAAAATGTACTCAGTGCCCAGAGTTCAAATCCTGGATGAGGCTGTTTGCATTACACTTTGCACAAATGTTCTTGAGAAAGGTATGAATTACTCTTTCCTTCTCCCAGCTGTGGGTAAATAGTAAGCCACACTGGGATTTTTAGCCTTAGTATGGCAACCAGTCTAGAATGAAGAGTCTGAATTCAAACCAGCTTCACTCCACTTAAAATAATGACCTTGTGTTGCATCCTACCCATGGCAGAGGAATTGGATAAACTCACACAAAAGAACAAATCCCCCAAATAATCATCTATGAAATATTTGATTTTAAATGTAAGACAATTTTAGACAAAATCAAAATATTTTCATTACGATAGATTATGAAGCACTAAAAGCTTGTAGGTAGTAAAGTCAAGTAAGTAAGTTGGCCAACCATTATCAAGGGCAACCAGAAGGCTCCCTTTTCAATAGCTACTACATCGAGGTGTGAGGAGGATGCTACTCCTTTCCCTAGATTGCTCCATTTACCCTTGATCTGTATATTATATGCTGAGTGTCAAGCAAAGAGGTATCAAGTACCATTTTTTGAGTCTTTAGTATGACTCGACCTGGGATTGAACCCCAGTCTCCTGGTCCACTGGCACTCTATTCCCTATGCCAATTGTTTAGAAAGAGTTTTTTAAAAAATTGCTGCACTCATGACAATGTCAATTATTTTTCAGGTATGTATGTGTTTTCATATACTTTTTTTTAAATAATTAAAACATATCAAAATTTTTAAAATTCTGTCAATTTAGTGTTAATTTTGATATACGACAGACTTGTCAAAAAAATTAGTAACACAAACTGGATGATCATAATATTTTTTTAAAATTAAATTCAATTTTTAAAAAAATAGGAGAAAATCATATAAAAGTTTTTTTTTAAAAGCAAGAAACAAAAGAAAAAAGAAAAACTTGATTTAACAATTGTAATTTAATTACAAATTTTAGTTTCCATGTAACTTAAGAAAGAATTTTAATCTTTATTTAATTCTGTCAAACTCAAGCTGAATTAAAAAAAAAAAGGATTTAATTTTTAATTATCAACATATTTTCTTTCTTTTAACAATTAATAAATATCAAAATAAAAAAAAATCAGAAAAATTATTAATAAATAAAGATAATCAGGATCAGTATTATGACACTAGATGTTGTTGGTTGGTTGGGGTTTATGGCATATCAACTTTTGTAGGTTATTTAACACCAAATCCATTTTTATGCAAATAGCTCTATATCAAACAATTCAGTTTAGCATGAGTATACAGTTTAATTATCAAAACAGTTTTAATTCAGCTAATTCAGTTTAGTATAAGTACAGACTTTGTTTACACACAATTAAATGTCAAAACATTTCTATATTAATTCAGTTTAGCATAAGCACACTGTTTAAATGTAAGTACAGTTTAATTGTCAAAAACATCTTTATTTTAAGCTATTCAGTTTAGTCAAACAGTTCTAATTCAAACAATTCAGTAAGCATAAGTATGCAGTTAGTTCTATTTAACCCATAGATAGGGCCCTGATCATGTGCTACCATTCCAGGCCAGAGTGGACCTGGGAGCAATGGCAATGAAGGGGTGCTCCGCATTCCCTAAAGCTCCAGCATCACTAGAACTTCACCATCAGATTGTTTAGTGTCATATCCAGAACACTCATTGGGAAGAGTCTTACCCCTCTATAGAGAAGCAGTCGGTGTATTCTACAGCCCTAGTTGACTGGGCAATATGACACTAGACGTAGAAAAAATCTCAATACTGTAAAACAATACAAATTCAACATACTCTGGTGGTAAACTGTCAATGTCTTTGATTTCTTTGCTCTTCAGTAAAGTGAAGCCATCAATAACATAGAAATGCTCTTTGCCAAACAATAATAGTCCTTCAGCAGTGTCCAAGCCTTGAATACGGGCGCATCGGAACATGTGCGTGATCTAGAAAAAAAAGAAAGAAATGAAGAATTTTAACCAGAAAACAGTTGAACCCCCCCAAAAAAATCTATGCTTATATCGTTACCTACTTCAGTTTCTGATATGGACACTTCACATAGTTTAATGGCTTACAAGTTCTGTAGATAAGTTATGACCAAGTAGTGAGTTCTATTCTCACCTGGTGCCCTATACTTATGGCCTTGTGCCAAATCAAACAGCTTTTAAAGAGGCACCTCATCATAGCGTAATAGTGAGCTAGTTTACAATACCATTGCAAGTAAATTTGATTCTTCCTAGGCACACCATAATTCTGGCCTTGTGCCAAAATGAGCTGAACTTAGTAAATGTTTCAGATGTGGTCAAATTTAGATGTTATGATAGTTAATGAACTAGGTTAATAGATTACTGTTAGTGAGTTTGATTTTCACTGGGCGTCCCTTACTTTTGACCTTATGTTAAACTAAGCTAGGCCTAATAAATAAAAACTGTGTAGAGGAGAGTTTACACTAGTTTTATAACAAATCTTCTCAAAAAGGTATGGCACAGCTGGTACTGAGCATTTGAGGATGAGCTCCCACAGACCCACAAAATGGCCCACTATGGCACATGTAAACTGTCCACCTCTAGCACACAAACTCTCTTCCATGCATCCATGTCACAAAACTGGTTAACACCAAATTGAGAAGGGTATGAAAGAGTGTTCAATGCTATAACCATTCCAACACTCACAAATCTTGAACTGCATTTTCTCAGAATATAGTGGCCTCTGCTTCTGTATGTATCTTGCAACTATAGTTGCCGGTGTGCCTGCCTACAGGTCATCCAGGTGTCTCTATGTGTGATCAGAGAAGCCCTAACTGATAAGCTGGGCAACTGCAAAAAGTCCTTGTCTCCTGGATTGATGAACAGTAACAGACAATGAGGCTAATATATGTGGCTGTGGAACACTTTCAGATATGAATCCCCAAGAAAATTCACACATGAATACAATTCAAAGTGTAAATCATCACATCAAATGAATGCTGTCACACACACCAAAAGTTAATCACAATACAAGAAAATTTGAAATTCAATATTAATCTTTCCTGACCAATCCAAGAAAAAGAAAAAGAAAATATGACTAACCAATTAGCAAGTAGCTAAAAATAATCTTAAAGGTACAAAGTGACACAAAAGTCACTTTCTATTTCAAAAACTTTGTTAGACAAGTATGCAACTGGAATTTTTGATTGGAAGAAACTAACCTACAAACATTGAGAACAATTTTAGAAATGGACTTGTTAGTGATAACCAATAATTAGCTAATTAGCAAATATAATTATAATGAGGGATCAAATATTATTTCTTATTGAACAGAAAGCAGAGAAAATGTACCAGTAAAAAAATCAATCAGAAAGTGATTTCAACTTTTTATAAAAATATTAATCAACAAAATATAAAAATGAATTAGAAAAAATACCCCACAATTTGCTATTTGTCTGGCACAAGGTAAAGTGAATGAGAGGTTTTTGTATAGGTACAACAAAGTATCTATGAAATTGTTTGTAGTCTAATAGTTATCTTTGTCGGAAATGAACATGATGGGTATATAGAAGGGTAGGCTGGGCTCTATTGCTTTGGTAAGGCAACCCACCTAGGAGAAGGAAAAACTCTCAATCTAAAACCAATAGGTATGAAGTGAGCAATTTCACCTCATAAAAAACCCGACTTGCTACAGAAACAGCAGCACCCTCTCAGATGAAGTGGGATTGCAGTCTTACACACCTCAAGGAGTCTTCAGGATTACAGTTGCAGTTTAAAAGAAATAGTGAATTTGCCCTTTAACTTTCCTCCTAGAAAAGAAAGTCTTCTCCCATGTTTCATTCAAAGGCAACTTTCCTCCCCCCCCCCGCAAAAAAAAAAAAATTGAGGAATAATTTTATAAATACCTTTTCCCCGTCTCCCAGCAGACGTAAGATGGCTTGATTGGAAGCTTTATTTTCGCCCTGACTATCTTGTTGGCTGTCTGTTTTGTCCACATCAGTGTTCGGTTCTGTATTACCCCCAGGGTCGTCAGCATCATCCTCATTTTCAATACTTCGTAAGACACTGGTCTGTCGCCGTGGTAACAGTTTGGGGATATTCATTATCACTGCAGTTAAATAAAAAAAGAAAACATTAAAATAAAGAAAAAAATAAACAAAACAAACAAGATTTGTTTTGATCAGTTGTGATCAAAAAGCATTGAGATTGAACCTATAAATTGTTTTAATTCTGAAAATTGAGCAAAGCTGAGCAATTGTTGTAAAGGTGTGATTTCATATTGTTACAAGAAGAAGATACAAACTGCTATTCAGAGAAATATTCATTCAAAGAATATACACACATTGATATCTATTAAAGAGGAAATACAAATAGAGACTGAGGTCTGTAGCATAAGTTCAAAATAAAAAACCATGTAGTTAAGATCAGAGAAGCACTCCTGCACTCTACAACAACCTCCAAAAGTTTTAACTTCCATGTCAGCTCAATTTTCAAGATGTTAGACAGATTTTGTATAAATTGTCACTGCATAATGCAAGTGTAAATTAAGAGATGTATTCAGTAATTGTTGTATTGAGGTAAGGAAGAGATACACAGTGAAATAAAGAGTTAATTATTTATTAACTGAAGTGGTACAGTCCAACAATTATTATAAGTCTCGCGTTGTGGGTGTTATGTGCAAAGTTGGTCTTACTACTGACTGAGATCTTGCAGAACTCTTGTGCTTAAGAAACACGACATCTTTTATACCTTCACAATACTGGAAGTCACGTGGTATGAGCCACTATACAACAATAATTCATATTTAAGATACCTCTCTGAAGAAATGATAATAAGGTTGAGTGTAAACTTTGACACAACAGCTGGAGGGAGAACAGATGAATTCATGCCTTTCTCAAGGACATTGGTGCAAACAGCTTCATCCAGTATATGAAGTCGTGTTGCCAATTCCATTTTCTGAGATGAGAACAGTCATGGTGAATTATACAGAGCATCAAATGTTTCACATTGTTTTAAAGACATAATTTTGTATCATTACACCAAGGCGAAAAACATGAGATACCATTCTGAGAAATACTTATTTACAGAAAATACACATATTGATGTCTATTGAAGATGAGGTAAAAATAGAGAATGAGTCCTGTTGCGTAAGCTACTCTTATAAGCACTAGACAAGATGTTTGTGGTGTCATGGTTACCATGGTAGGAAATGGACATGGCAACTTGAGTTCAAATCCTGGACAAAGCTGCATTTAATGTAGCACTAATACATTTAGGAAACTATTCTCCATCCAGCTATGGATAATTAGAAGAGCAGACAGATTGTATAGCAACCAATCTTGGAGAAAGAAAACTGAAATCAAACTTGTTAAAGTCTGCTTGAAAATTAACCTAGTGTTATATTCTGCTCATTCAGAGGGATATATATATATATATATATATATATATATATATATATATAAGCACTAGACAAATCCAAAACAAAAGTCCACTTAGATAAAAGCAGATCAGCATTGCTTCACCCTACAACAGTAACTTATATAATCAAGAGGCCAGTTTCTTTGTTTAATGGCATATCAATCCATATGGATTATCTAATGCCAAAGCCATCATGGCAGAAGAACAGTATCATCATCATGTTGTGCCGCTAGCACGGATATCCCTGACCCTCTCTCACCACTTCTCCCTATCGTTCATCGCCTTCGGCAGGTCTTCAGAACTGCATCACGTATCCTCACATAGTTGCTGTATGTATGTTTGCGCTGGTCGTCCTGCTTTTCCTCGGCCATATGTGGGGGCCCATAGGAGTACATCACTTATGAGCTTGTTCCTGCTTCTCCAGCAGTGTCCTGCATGTCTGGTTTGTCTGACTTGGATAGTTTTTGTGATAGGAGGCAGATGGCTGTATAGTTGATACCTTGTTGGGTGTTGCCACCAGGACTTGTTTAATATTGCTTGCAACATTCTTGTGTAATTGCTGTCCAGCTTCTTCTCCAGCCATTTAGTTAGTGTCCAAGTAGTGCATCCATACAGCAGTATCGATACGACCACTGCCTAATCCATAGCTGGGAGGGATAAGGGAGTTCATACCTTTCACAAGGGGTATTAATCTGAAAGTGAATGTAATAGCATGACTAGAATTTGTACTCATTTACTATGATGTGATAGTTTAGCACATTAGCCACGATGCTATGGGGGCTCCTCACGGCCAGTGGGGTGTATAATTAGGGATCATAATTATTTTTTCTTACTGAACAGAAAGTAGAGAAAATACATCTATATAAATCAATCAGAAAGTGATTTCAACTTTTTATAAAAATATTAATCAACAAAATATAAAAATGAATTAGAAAAAATACCCCAAAACTTTGCTATTTGTCTGGCACAAGGTAAAGTGAATGAGAGGTTTTTGTATATATACAACAAAATATCTATGAAATTGTTTGTAGTCTAATAGTTATCTTTGTCGGAAATGAACATGATGGACTGAGTATGGGTATATAGAAGGGTAGGCTGGGCTCTATAGCTTTTGTAAGGCAACCCATCTAAGAGAAGGGAAAAATTCTGAATTTAAAACCAATGGGTATGGAATAAGCAATTCTACCTCATAAAAAACTGCTCACTACAGAAACAGCAGCACCCTCACAGATGAAGTGTGACTGTGACTCTACATGTCTGAAGGAGTTTTCCGGATTACAATTGCAAAGTACGCATTGCTAACCCTGTTCAGTTAAAAATTAAAAACATCTTTAGTCATTAAACTTAACATATTATTTCAGTTTCATAATACATCATTTAGTGAATTTATATTTATTGTAACAAATACTTGAAACTTCTAATCAGACATTTTCCTCTGTACCTCTGATATGAAGATCTGATTGATTTTAATAGCACATCAATCCTTCTGGGGTTATTTTTTGCCTAGAGGTTAGGGAATTGCATGCATTGTACATTTATATTTATATTTCTAGTTTTTTAAGAGTTTTTGTATATATGATATCCCATATTCCTATCAAATACAAATAATTTGTAAACAAATCTATTTGATCCATAGATGGAGACTTTAACAGGTACTACCACTCCAGGTCAAAATAGACTTGAGAGTAATGGTTATGAAAGGGTACTCTGATATGCAAAATCTAATCTGCTGTAAACTCTTTCCACACTGAAATGATATGACACTTCCTGACAAAATATAGAGTGAATTTAGTCACTGACTTTAGTAAATGAATACATACAGTGTTCCAGTGCTCCTAATTTAGTAAAAAAGATTTACACATAGTGCCTTTTTAAAATCTTTGGCCTACAGTAATTTTTAAAAAATTTTAGTGCAAATCAATTTTTTAATTATTATCATAGTTCTTCAAAGATGTCATTAACATTTGCAGTGATCTCTTTCCAAAATAAACTTGAAAAACTAATTCAAATTTCTGTCTTACTTTTTGTGCAAGTGAGGCCCATACAAAGGCGAAAGGTGTGCAACAAATCTAAAATCAAGGTGAAGTTTAGAACTGTTTAAATGACCCCTGTAGATTATACTAAAGGGAAATAACTCGATCAAACATCGAATGGAGATGAATTCTTTAAACATTACTCATTTGGTTGAGTTATGCAATAAATTTTTGGAAAAAGTATTGTTAGCTCTCCATCCCAAAAGATGGGAATGGTTGGTTGGTTGGTTGGTTTTATGGCATGTCAACTCTTGTTGGACTATTTAATGATGAAATCAGGGTTTCCTATTATATATGATACAAAAATCTATCTTCAAAATTATTTTAAACATTATCTCAAATAGATCTACTTGATCCATAGTTGGAACCCTAACAGGTACTACCACACAACATCAGGGTGGACCTAGGAGTAATGGCAATGAAAGGGAGTCCTGCATATGATACTAAAGGGAGTCCTGCATATGATACTAAACTACATCTGGTGCTGAGGCTCGAGATCTGGAAAGCACAATGAAGTTTAGTATCATATGCAGGACTCCTTTTTTTTGGCACCTTCCTCATCTGGAAAATATGATGGAGGGGGGCAATTCAGACATCAACCATCAACACTAGGTTACATGGTATCAGTATACATTTACCCATAACAATTAGGATGTGACACAAGGTCAGTTTTTAAGCAGAGTTAAGCTGGTTTGAATTTAGAGTCTTCTTTCTTATAGACTCGTTGCCTAACAAAGGTTAAAGAAACCAGTCTGCCCTACTATAGTTGGTGGGGGAAAACAGGTCAATTCATGCCTTTCCTAAGAGGATTAGCATAAAATGAGACATAAACAACTTCATCCAGGATTTAAACTTGGCTTGTAAAATCCATTTCCTTCCAATGATAAACATTATGCCACAAGTGTCTTCCACGCTATCAGTATTCTTTTCAACGGAATGATATGAAAAAAAATCAAAGACATTAATTAGAGTATCTGGATAGACATTTCACTTCAGGACAACAACACAGATAACTTTAAAAAATATGAAAACGAATAAATGTTGAGTGAATGAAACTGACCTTCTGAGTTTTGATCTACTGAATCCACTTCAGTCATGAAAATATCTGCTTCATCTGTTTGGATAGGTAATTCATCATCACACAGGAAGCTCTGAGAACGGTACCTCTTGAACCAATCACGGCTGTCTCGACTGATGGCCACCTTGTATTTTAGAGGCTTCTGAAGGAAACCAGGAAAGAGTTTCGTAACAATGCAAACACAGGTGATTTTTAACAACTATATATTAATGGTATTATAGACAGGTACACAATCTCTTGACTTTTTTTCTGGCTTTACAAAAAACATACACCAACCAAAAAGGAAATTATTTTTTGTAAATTTTCATTGAAGTTTTTTGTTTAAAACAATCTATTGTTTAAATCAATCTATCAAAGCAGGGTCCGTTTTATGGCATGTCAACTCTTGTTGTGTTATTTAATGCTGAAATCAAACTCTTTTAATAAGCAATTATATGGTTTCAAGTTTTGTTTTGGTTTAGGGTCATTGTTTTATGGCATATCAACCTTTGTGGGTTATTTAATGCCAAAGCCATTCTCATAAAAGAACATTATAGGTACTGTTTAATTCATAGTTGGGGAGGGATAAGAGAGTTCATGCCTTTCCCAAGAGTATTAGTTCAAAAGTGAATGCATTAGTAAGTTTGGAATTTGAACTTGCTTACTCTGATATCATGGTCCAGCACTTTAGCCAGTATGCCACAAGGACTCCAGTTATATGGTTCCAAGTTAATACTGATAATACATAAACAATTATAGCTTCAAGCAACTATTCTTAATAAAAAATAATTAGTACAGTTATATAGTCTCAAGTATTCCTATTTAACACTTATAATTTGCACATAGTTATATGTTTTAAAGTATTCTTATTTTAATGAGTTATAAACAGATTTATTCGACCTATAGATGGGGCTCAAATTGAGCTTTGAGTAGACTTATGAGGAATGACAATGGAAGGATTACTCCTATACTCCTCAAGGCTCCAGAACTGGAAACTCACTGCCAAATGTAGTTAAGTATCATCAAATGCCTCATACTGAGCTATTTAAAGAATACAATCAATTTTTATATATTTTCATTTAATACTGTAGGAATGAATTGCAATATTATTCATAATCTTAATTTATCTGGCTCATCCTTAATATTTTAAAATATGTTGCCATTTTATAACATTGTAAATGGGATCTGTAATTTAATTCTAAAATATTATGAAAACTTTTCTACCCTCAGGATTTTGGTTAAGAGACTGTCTACCTGTAATTAACGAAGATAATACAGAGTGATTAAAAATAGAAAAGTCAGTTTCAAAAATTTATTAGACCAAAATTATTTCAGATTTTGATTATGATGCAGAGTTTAGAAGAGAATTTCTTAAAGTTTATTTCACTATTTTAAAATTACTTGACATGCGCACCACCAAGTTAGCTACCTGATTCAAATCTTCTGCTGTTTTGATTGGCTGTTCAAGAGCCATCAACATGTCACTCATGAGTTGGCCACTATAAAGTTCTGATCTAACAACAACTTGCAACTTTTTCTTATCAATCTCTCACTCACTGGACCCGTAACCTGGTTTTGGTTGTGAAGACATAACTCATGTAGTGTGTCTTGGGCAGAAATAGCCTAATGAAGTCCATATCTCTCCAAGTCTACCACTGGTTTGAATTTGATGTTTTCCTTTTGTTAAAGACATTGCCATACCAAGGTTAAAGTGTCCAGTCTGCCCTACTATTTACTCATAGCTGGAGAGAGAATAGTTGGGTTCATAACTTTCCCAGGGTGTTAGTCTTATGTAAAATGTAAACAGTCTCATTCAGGTTTGAACTTGGGTAGCCATGTCCATTTCCTACAATGTTACATCATAAGCAGCGCCACAAATCAGAATATGTCAAAGAGAAGGTATTTAAATCTCCTCTTTCTGTTAATCTAATTGGTTGGATTTACAGTATACCAACTCTTGTTAAATACCAAAGTCGGTCTTCTTTTTGTTTTTGTTTTGCAAGTATTTATCTGGTTTCAAATAATAATAATAACCAGATTGTTAAGTAACTGTCAGTATTAATAATTTTTACACAATTATCTGGTTTCAAGTATTCTTATCTAATACAAATAATTTTTACACAATCATCTGGTTTCAAATGATAATATCTAGATTGTTAAGTAACTGTCAACACTAATAATTTTTACACATCTATCTGGTTTCAAGAATTCCTCTCTAATACAAATAATTTTTATACAATTATCTGGTTTCAAGTATTCCTATCTAATACAAATGATTTTTACACATCAATCTGGTTTCAATAATTCCTCTCTAATACAAATAATTTTTATACAATTATCTGGTTTCAAGTATTCCTATCTAATACAAATAATTTCTACACATCTATCTGGTTTCAATAATTCCTATCTAATACAAATGATTTTTACAAATCAATCTGGTTTCAAGAATTCCTCTCTAATACAAATAATTTTTATACAATTATCTGGTTTCAAGTATTCCTATCTAATACAATTAATTTTTACACAATTATCTGGTTTCAAGTATTCTTATCTAATACAAATAATTTTTACACAATTATCTGGTTTCAAATGATAATAACCAGATTGTTAAGTAACTGTCAACACTAATAATTTTCACACATCTATCTGGTTTCAAGTATTCCTCTCTAATACAAATAATTTTTACACATCAATCTGGTTTCAAGAATTCCTCTCTAATACAAATAATTTTTACACACCTATCTGGTTTCAAGTATTCCTATCTAATACTAATAAAACTGAGATCATGAGTATCAATATATTAAATCATTTAGGTCTCATACATTTTTGAAACTATTTCTTTGATGAACACACTCAGTATTTTTTCCAATAATCAATATTTATCTTGTTTATCAAAACCCTTGGAATTTTTAAAGGAACAGCTAGTTAATTTTTTTTTCATTCATTTATTTTTTCTTCTTTGGTTCCAAGTTAATGAAAACTTGTATTTTAGTTTTAAACAATAAACTTGTCTATGCTGTAAACAAAAACTAAGAAAATCAAATAAGAAAAATGATTTTTTTTGAATTGTGAAAAATTAAAAGCATAATTCTTTTAAAATTCTTTAAAAAATACAAAAACTCAAAGATAAGAAAAAGTCCTTTTGACCAATAAAAACGTTGATATGAAAACAGTTTTAGGTAAATTTTGTTTGGAATCATCTTATATCTTTTCATTTTTAGAAGAAGCAATGTCAATCTTAATTGATTGATTTTATTGGCATATCAACTTGTCAAAGGTTATTTTATGCCTAGATGTTAGGAATTCATGTTCACTGTATATTCTTATTTACGTTTCTTGTATAGTTGTTTCTTAAAAGGTATTTGTTTTGGACAGACAATCCTATCAAATATAAATAATTTTTAAACATATCTATTTGACCTCAAGATGCAACCTAAACTGACACAGCCACTTTGGGTCAGAGTTCAGAGTGGACCTGGGAATAATGGCAATGAAGAGGTACTTCACATTCCCCATATTTCCAGGATGCTTGATTAGCTGTATTTTATGGCATAGCAACCCTTTTGGGCTATTTAATGCCAAATCCTGTTTATACATAGATATCAAATATATATGATTTGTAAGCAAATATTTTGTAGGTAATATTTCTAAATGAGCTAGAGCTCATTTGTTTGCACACAGTAAAATGGTTTCAAGTATTGCTATTTAACACTAATAATTCTATTCAACAATATTCATTCATTTTCAAGCATTGCTATGTAATATCAATAATTCAATTTAACATTAATTATTTGTTTGCCCACAGTTAAATGGTTTCAAGTATAGTAAATGATTGAATAGTTCTATTTGACCCATAGATGAGACCCTAAAAGGTACTACGACTCTAGGTCAGAGTGGACATGGCAGTAATGGTAATGAAGGGCTATTCCACATTCCTTCAATCTTCAAGACTGTAGCCTCAACATCAGATGCCTTTTAGTGTCATATCAGGACACTCATTGGGGGTGGGGTCTTACCCTCTGCAGAGAAGCAGTCAGCATATTTCAAAGCCCCAGACAATTGAGCCTCTCCACCATATGCACTTTCGTGTCATATCAAAGAGACTTTTTTGCAGGGGATGGTACTCCTGAGAAGGGTATACAGCATATTCGAAGTCTGACTGATAAGACAGGTAAATTGTTTTGAATTGGGCCAAATAGAGAACAGTTTCCACTAATTCTTGAGATACCATTCAACCTTTTTTTTGTGTTAATATTCCCTGCTGAAATAGAGGGTGAGGTTTCGTAATGCCATAAAATTTGATAATCAGTATCAATGCAGCAATACTTACACTGGAATCCATATTTGGTCGGTAAGGATAGTGTATATAAAACATGTCATTCCTCATTAATTTCTTCCGCATCCGGCAGGGACCTACAAAGCAAGACAGATACATTTTATCATCAACTTTTTCCAATAAAACAAATATTTAAGTCACAAAGCAAAAAAAAAAAACCCCAAAAAACTAATAATCAAAGGGTTTGATCAGTTAAGAGCTAAAAGCATTGTGTTCAAGTTGATTGGTTGTGTTTTATGGCATATCAACCCTTGTAGGTTATTTAATGCCATATCCTGTTTATACATATATATTAAATATATATGATTTGTTAATAAATACTTTAAACAAGCCAGAGCTCATTTGTTCGTATACAATTAAATGGTTTCAAGTATTGTTATCTAACATTAATAGATTTATTTACACACAGTTAAATGGTTTCAAGTATTGTTATCTAACATTAATAGATTTATTTACACACAGTTAGATGGTTTCAAGTATTATTATCTAACATTAATAGATCTATTTACACACAGTTAAATGGTTTCAAGTATTGTTATCTAACATTAATAGATTTATTTACACACAGATGGTTTCAAGTATTGTTATCTAACATTAATAGATCTATTTACACACAGTTAAATGGTTTCAAGTATTGCTATTTAACACAAGTAATAATCATTCATAGCTTTTATCTTGAAAGAAAAAAGTGCTTTGACTTTTATTATAAAAGAAAAAACAGCTTAGTCTCAAAAAAATATGTTTTTTACTACAAGAAAAAAAAAAAGAGCTTTTATCCTAAAATAAAAACAGATTAGTCTTAAAAAAAAAAAAAAAGAAAACACGCTTTTATCCTAAAAGAAGAAGTTTTTATCATAAAAAAATTAAATGTTTTTATTCTTAAAAGAAGTTTTTATTTTTAGAAAATGATTTATTCTTACAAAAAAAAAAAAAAAAAAAAAGAAATGATGGTTTTATTCTAAAAAAAGATTTATTGAAAAAAAGATGTTTTATTCTAAACAAAAAAAATGTCTTTATTTAAAAATAAATTTAAAAAAAAACGTTTTGTTTTAATCAAGTGTTGCCTATGAAAGAAATAACTATTTAGACATGAAACAAGAAAAACAAGAGTTATTGTTTCATAAATTCATATGAATATATATATTTTGAATTTCATAGTAACTTAAAAAATCAAAAAACTTAGAAAATTTCATCACCACTTTATCGTCATGTATATAGTTTGTGGTAAAGTGTGAAAATCAAGTCCTTGCTTAAAAAGACATTAAGATTCATAAAAATAATATTCAGATGGATCTCATTAACCATGCATAGAATTTAAGCTACATTTGTCCTATTTGCCTTAGGCTTTCTAAGTCAGCAACAGGGCTTATGAATGGATTAGTTATTAATCCGGATGATTAAAATGTAATATTGGTGGTAAAGATATCTATCATCTGTCAAGATGTGGCAGTCATCATATATATATATATATATACAATTTCAAGAAAAAAATCAAAATTCGGTCACATTAGAATTATAAATTTATTTCTATCCTGTTAAGAGCATTGATATGAATCAACAACTCCCAAAAAAATTTAATAGGACTTCTTTAGATCCAACATGGAAATAAATGAATACAGGGGATGGTCACAAGAGAGAAGGAGCCTTCTCCCATTAAAGATTACTTCCGGTCTCCTCTTGTTTGTGGTTGAGGCAATAACAAATTAATAAAAAAATATAAAAATTAGAAATAAAATTTACAATAAATTCAAATTTCATTTTTAAGTAACTCTTTAGGTTTAATAAGGAATTACAATAAAAATAAAAAAATTTCAAATAAAAATGAAAAACAAAACCCCAATTTACCCAATTACAGTGATATATATCTTTTAATCCAAACTTCTCTAACACCATTTTTTTCTCCGTCCTCTTTTTTCTTTTTGAAAGGTACACAGATCTCTGCCTTAAATGGTGAGGGTTTTTTTTTAACTATGTGACTTTATCTATCCCAATTCAATAATATTTTTAGAGTTGATTAATTATTAACTTAGATTTTCAGCTACAGTTTAAATTTATTTCTATGCCTACATCTACCTATTAAATCACATCTTCGATTTAATTACACACACGCCCACACATATAAAAACTTGGTTGTCTGGCCATGTGTGTACATATAAGTAAAATCATTTTGTCAAAATAACTGCCATTTATGATTGTGAGTCATATAAAAAACATTGAAAAGCAAATAACTGCTATTTGCCTATCTATATTTTTAACACTATTCATCATTGATGTTTTATTGACTTATTTTTAGGCCAACTTATTAGGTTTTGCTTAGTGGGAATAACAATTTTGCATATTCTTATTTAAAAACTAAATTAAGTCAAATAATAGCCTTTTGTTATCTGGTTCCAATCTGCTCTTTTTTGACATTCATAAATAAGCAGTTGTTTTGTTGAGTGCTTCTATAATTAAGTTCCTTAGTTATTCAAAGAAAGTCATTTTCGGCCCTAAAACTGGTAACTATCTTGCTCTTTTAGATCTTGAATCAAATTTATTCTTAGAAAACTTTTGTTCTCAGCAAAACAAAAACAATTCAGAAATTTATATATCTTCATTTTTGTTTAAAAAATTTAATAAACTACTGCCATTCTCAATCAAGTTGTACAGTAAAGGAATTAACAAAAAATGGTCTTGTAAAACATTTATCTCATATGAAGAACAAATACTATGAGAGAGAGAGAGCTATTAGTTGCGTAGTTCTTGAGAATAATTTTAAATTCAAAAAAATATGATTAGTCATATCTTACAGCAACATGGCTTCTACCTGTATAAAAACAAATGACAGAGTGTTAAATGAATTGGTATTGTGTATTAAAGGCCAATGAATAAAGGCTAGAACTAAAATGCTACAATGAGCAAACTCTTCCCAAAATTATAAATAAAAGTGTTGTGAAATGGAATGTCATTAGATAACCCTCTCCTTTTGCCTTTCACCATAACTTCCATTATCCTTCCATCCAATTTGCCCACTAACCTTCTGTCATGTCCAGCATCCATTTGTCTAATCTGGATCCAGTCAAAGGTCCCCAGAGACCACGTTCTCGTAGAAGTTCATTCTCTGTTTGAGTCCATTCTTCCAGAAGGTATTTCTCCATGTGTTCATTACTCTGGGGAAAAAATCACATCAAATAAAAGAGAGAGTCCAAATATTCACATACTAGTTGAAGTACCTGGCTATGCCAGGTAAGAAGTGAAAACTTTGATTGCAGACATAATGTAGTAGTTACCTCCCACCAACAATGATCCAAAAGAACTCTTGTGGTAGGTGTGAGAGAGAGTGACACATGAAAGATGGGGATTTTTGAAAAGGGGAAATCAGTTCATAACTAGGAGAGTGACAAGTAATAACCTAAATTTGGGACAAGTAAAACTCTCTCCTCTGTTGGGTAGTGGGCTACAATTTGTCAAAGAATAGTTCTTTCCTTGCTAGACATAAAAATACCACTTAATATCTTCCTGTTTTTGAGACCAATCCAGAGGGAAGTTGTAACATCGATAATAAAGTGAGTGGGATTTTTCTGTGACCACCTGTCTGACTTTTCCTTTTCAATTTCTCTTTGTTGTCACTAGGTCTACCAGCTTTCTTTAAGACACTGCAATGTTACAATAATTTTTCTAATTATATTTTAATATCATTGTGACTTAATGATTCACATAATTGTATGTATCAAAAATTTTTGAAGACAGGTGATACAGGTCAAAGGTTTTTAACAGGCAAACCAAAACCTGGGAAGAGTGGAAATCAAGTGTGCATTCATTGATTGGCTGGAATACAAATTCTTATAAGTCGAATATGAGCTTTTGAGGGGTCAAGTCAAATAGTTGGGACTTGAGTGAAACCCCTTTCAGTGGGGTTGGGGAGCAATGGCTTATTAATGAAAGAGTGTTTTCTTTTCTCTAGTGACTGAGTAAAGTCACACTGTGCCTTCCTTTTGGGATTGAAAGAGAAAGAAATCTGTAAACTCTTGAAATAAATGTCAGTGGTTTTGTGACCAACATATTTGTCTTCCTTCCACCATCAGAGTCAAATGATAACATCAAGACACCTTATGAAAGTTTTTGGTTATTTGCTTTAATAGTACATCAACCCTTGAAGGTTATTTAGTGCCAAATCTTATTTATACATATACGATTTCTAAGTAAATAGTTTGTGTTGTATAGTCATATGCAGATTCATGCTGAATCATAATGACACAATATATAATATCGAGCGAAGACTTCTTTAAAAAAATATACCTCTCAATTTATTTGCAAGGTTCGAAAGGGTTGTGTGTTAGAGGGAGTTAGAGACCGAACATAACTGCAACATATATTGACCCCCACTCTTATGGCCATCGGCGTTGTGTCTTTCTCGTTCTCCTGATGCTCAACCAGAGGCCCGGGGGCCCAGCTCTCTACTGAGTGCTGGCTTGCTTTACCACATCTTGTGTCTAACTCGTCTGATCTCCAACTTTCTGACTTCCTGTCTTGACCGAGTTATATAATAGTTCAATGCCCACCTTCTTGTGGGCGTCACAATTGCACTCATTCAACCCATCCACGGTCAAGGTTATAATTCTGATATTCCTCGACCGGATGCACCTGTTATTTACATAGGTGTATTTCCTATTTTGACAGCCCGGACGGGTCGTAGGTCAATATACAACATTTGTAGGTAAGTTTATTTTTGAAAGAGGTTGAGCTATTTTGTTTGCATGTAATTAAATACTTTTAAGTACTGCTATTTATTGTTTGCACACAGTTAAATGGTTTCAAGTATTTCTATTTAATATTAATCATTTGTTTGCACACAGTTAAATGGTTTCAATGATAGAAAATGATTAGATATTTCTATTTGGCTCATAGATAGGTCCTTAACAGATACTATCACTCTGGATCAGAGTGGACCAGGGAGTAATGTCAATAAAGAGGTACTCCATATTACCCAAAGCTCCAGAACTGGAGGCTCACCATCAGATGGTTTAGTGTCATATCCAGGACACTCATTGAGAGGGTTTAGCTCTCTGCAGAGATGCAGTATGCTCATTCGACAGCCCCCGCTCTCTGCCAGCCTGCTGGGCTGCCTTATGAAAGATTTCATTTCATTACTTAACATCACTGTTATCATCATAGAAATGGAACTGGCAATTAGAGTTCAAATCCTGGACAAGGCTTTTTGCATTTCACTTTGTGTTAATGCCCTGGGAAAAAAAAACCTGAATTCATTTGTTTTTCCCCCAGCTATGAGTAAATAGTAAGACAGGCTGTTTTTTTTTAGCCTTGGTTCAGCAACCAGCCTAAGAGAGGGAAAACTTTAAATTTAAACCAACTTTACTTCACTTAAAAATTGACCTTGAGTTACATCCTGCCCATGGCAAAGGAGTTGGGTAAATACATACATTATCACATGAAGTTAATATTGTTTTGTGGGAAATTCCAGAGTTTTCTAGAGAAAATTTAAAAATTTAAATGAGTGGAAATCTTTCAATTCTAATATATATTTGGCATTTTAAAAAAATCTAAATTGCTTGTCTTAAATAAATAATAATGCTATATATCTATTTTACATCTCCAGCTTGATGATACAAATTTAATTAGTAATATTTAATTAAATGTGAGGGAAATATTTACTCAGGTCTCAACTTCTCTTTTTATTAAGCTGTCCTTTCTGTCTTGCTTTAATGACCCATTACTTTATACTGTCCTAAAACAGACACTTTTTTCTGGTATTTCCAGGTGAACAGTCCACCTTCTTTTTGAAGGCCTGTGTCACTCAAATTGCTCTTCATTTTTTCAAACATAGCAGTTCTTGCCAATGTGACAAAAAAACAAATGGAAGATTTTGCTGCCATAAGAGTACTTTACAGAATTTGATCTTCATTGAGTGCTTTGTACTACACTAAGAAAACTAAGTAAATACTGATAGTGATTGATGAAAGATATAAACTCACCTGGAGGTACTGCTTGAATTGGAATTCAACCAAATCTTTTACGATAGAAACATGACTCATTGTCCACATGAAAAAATCCTAAAGGAGAAAAATAAATTTGCTTTATGAGAAAGAATTGTTTCTTCTCTTCAAGTTAGTAGTAAACACATTTAGTAAATCTTTCTCAGCTGCAGGGCAGATACAAATGTATAGCTTGGAAAAAAAAGTTATATATATATATATATATATATATATATATATATATATATATATATAATTTCAAGAAAAAAAACAATATTTGGTCACATTAGGATAAATTTATTTCCATCCTGTTAAGAGCACTGATATGAATCAAAGACTCTAAATTTTTTTTTTACCAGAACTTCATCAGATTCTATAAGAAAATTTAAAAAAAAAATCAAAATTTGGAAAAAAAAAAAAAAAAAAATATATATATATATATATATATATATATATATATTAGTTTAAGTAAATAAAGAATGCTCAATATCAGTTATAGAGTATATATATATATAAGTTAGGATAGCATAGACAAACAGTTAACAGTGCTTTAATTGTCAGTTTCTCACCTACGCAATCATTGATCCATATATATATATATATATATATATATTTGTCCATTATATAATCTTCAGTTCATGATAGATGAAAAGTATGAAATAATTAATTTCCTTTTTCTTTCATTTGTTGAAGAATCAGGATTTATTATGAAATCCTAGGATGTAATTTGACTATAGAAGATTTGAAGATCAAAGCATTTTCCCAAGGAATCTTTAGTCAATGAATACTATGGTTTTTACAATATTTTATAATTCCTTCCCAAATTGATATCTGAATCTCAAAGTAATGACAATAAAGAAGTGGTTCATAAAAAAATCTAGTTTAGTGAAATAGCCATATATTTGTGTGTACTTAACTGCCAATACATGTTTATTGTTTTATAAAAACTTCTACATTAATACATGATTTTACAAAAAAAAAAATTAGATAAGGATTATACTATAAAAATACATTGGACAATGATTTTAGTATAAAATACATTACACAATGTTTTTTTAGTGTAAAGATGCATGGCAAATGATTTTAGAATAAAAATGTATTTTACTATAAAGATGTATTGGACAATGATTTTACCATAAAAATATATTAGATTATGATTTTACTATAAAATGTATTGGACAATGATTTTACTATAAAAATACATAGGACAATGATTTTAGTATGAAACTACATTAGACAATGATCTTACTATGGAAATACATTGGAAATTATTTTTTATTATAAAGATACAATGGACAATGATTTTACTATAAAAATACATTAGACATTGATCTTAATATAAAAATGCACTGCAAATAATTTTTGTATTAAGATATATCGGATAATGATTTTACAATAAAAATGTATTGGACAATGATTTTAGTATAAGATATATAAATCACATGCACATACTAACTAATCTTTACCTATCTTAGACAAAAACAATTATTCAAGTAATAATCAAAATATATAACTTACACTGGAATGAACTGTGGTGGCAGGAGAAGACTTAAGAGGTAATTCTTTTTTCGTCTTTCTAGAAGCCAATCGCAAAACACCACTGCTGACCTTTTGCAGTTTCTAGAGAATAAATAAATAGATTAGACAGCCAAAAAAAAAAAAAAAAAAAAAAAAAAAAAAAAAAAAAAAAAAAAAAAAAGAGATTTAAAATAGTAACAATAAATAAAACAGTAATTTTAGGATTGTTTCAACTGATTATTGGCTGATGTTTATTTAAAGGCACCTAAACCCCTATGGAACATTTCATACCAGAATGAGTAATTTCTAGTTGTCTAAATTTCAGAGACGAAGCTTGGTGATTTTTACCATTAAGGGTTTTCAGACTATTGTCTTCATCTTTATTGTTATTTCCACAACGTTTCGGCCAATATGTCCTCCAGCCTTCTTCAGGTGTTTGTCAAACCTGGGAACCTTCACAGAACTTCAAACTACGTCCTTTATTGAATCTACGGGGGTTGCCTGTTCTGATTTTGCTAGCCATAACCAGGTACAAGTTTTAAGTATTCCTGTATTGTTACTTGCCTGCAGACATTTTTTTATTGATAGGGCTGAACATTGGAGGATTAGATGCCTTAAGGAATCAGCACATATGTTGGGCTACAATGACCTGCTGAGTAGACCAAGTATAGAGTTGAATACAATATGGGAACTGATAATTAAGAAGGTTAGATGAAAAAAAAAAAATCTGAATATGAGCACAGGTAAAAAATCAAACATAATAGTTGTAATTCTAGTCAAGTAAGAACATTAAGTTTATAAGTCCCAAAAATTCACTCTGTATGGTCCAGCAGGACACATGGCGTAACAGTTAAAGGTGTTGGTTCCCTAAGCTTCTAAGGAGACAATCCTCTGGAGGTTGCAGGTTCAATCCTGACAGCAGGCGAGTAACAATACAGGAATACTTAACACTTGTACCTGGTTATGGTTAATGAAACCAGAACAGGCCACCCCTGTGGATTCAATAAAGGATGTAGTTCGAAATTCTGTGAAGGTTCTCAAGTTCGACAAACACCCAAAGAAGGCCGGAGGACATATCAGCCAAAACATTATAAGAATAACAATAAAGATAAACAACAATAGTCTGAAAAACCTTAATGATGAGTAATTTCTATTGGAGTGATTTTTGAATTGAATGATTTTCAAATAGGGTCATGTAATTATTGAATAGTCAGGTAGGATTCCCCACTGTCTCATATTTATGAACAGATCACTAAAAAAGTTGGAAAATGTCCTCGAAAGGCATCCAAGAAGGAAACAGATTCTTGAACAACATCCTGAGATCTTAGACCCAATAATAGCCACAGATGAGGTTGCTTTGAGCCCCAGTTGCTAAAGGTCATTCATTTATATTCATATGAAAGGTTTCCCAATGCAGGACTAAACTTTAATGTTTGAAGTCATTTTTTCAATAAAAATGCACTGGACAATGATTTTACTCCAAAAATCGCCACCAGATACAGTTTAGTACAACACTAAGGACACTTTAAATAATTATGAATTTAAAAGAAAACAGCTATTTAATACAATAATAAAGTAAGAGAAATGTATAAAAACAGAAAACCAGTATCAATATAGATATGTAAATATGAACCAATGAAAATACCCTGATTTAATACATAAGGGTGGAAAAAAGATACTTACAGATTGGATTTGAGTTTGTAGTCGATCTGTATGCATAAAGACAGAACGGCGTTCGGATTCAGCATAGGTAACCCAAATTTTGGAAGCAGATTCTTGTATCAGTGGTCTGAAAGATTTTTATACATTTTATTATAATGTATACAGGAAAAGTTGATATATAGATACAATTTGGCAGTGAAGATGGAATAACTATTTCAAATTTACATATTCTCAATCGACTGCATAACAGTCACTAATATGGTCAGTAATAACTTGAGAAAAAATTTGGAAAAATCTACTAATTATATTTATCGATCTATCTATGTCTTTCTCTCTCTCTCTCTCTCTCTCTCTATATATATATATATATATATATATATAAAGTGAGTTGGTCAACTGCACTCAAGGCCGAACAATAGTTATTATAACAAGGTGAAGGGAAGGGCACTACACTTTTCCTTGGATTGCTCTACTTACACTTAATCAGTACTTTATAATGCTGAGTGTTAAGCAAGGGTGCATCAAGTACCATTTCTTGAGTCTTTGGTATGACTCAACCTGGGGTTGAACCCCCAGTCTCCAGGACAATTGGTGAACACTCTCTACCCACTATGCCAATGGGCCAGATATGAATATATATATATATATATATATATATATATATATATATATATATAATCATACTACTGCTGTTACAAAGACGAGCAAGTGCTACTAACAAAGCCTTCGTCAAATGATGACCTTAGTTTTTGGACCAAAGCATCATTACCACTAACCCTTGCACCCCCAGCAGTACCTCACGATATCACCAGGTTTTATCAATTTTATGTCCTACTGCAGGAATACCAGATCCATGCAGATGCAGCTTTTGTCTGATCTTGGAGGTTCTTGGCATATTTTCATTTTTCTTCTGGTGACAAGTAGAGTTTAGTCAGATAGGCAAAGGTTGAATTAGCAATAAAACATCGGCAAATGACTTCAATGAGGAATATACTGAGAGTTTAGATATTTTGTATGCATTGCTCTTGCAGAACTTTGTACTTTTCAAGTTTATGTTAATGTTTCCAGTCAATATTTTCCTCAGAAGTAACAGTTAACTCTTTTAGGATTGACTGACAAAATCACAAGATCTGAATGCTGGACAGCTCATATTATCTTAGGTAGAAAGGCAAGATGATTTTCCAAATCTACAGCAATCTTCCAGTCTGTACAACCATCAAACAATGAGGAATTGTATGTATTTAGAAAATAATTCTTTGAGTGTTACCTTCTTTAACAAAATTTATTGTTTTCTATGAAGAAAAAATTTATTAGCAGCTTCACAACATTTCTTTGCAGTGCTGGAAATGATCAGCAACAGTAAGTTATGTCTCCATGTGTAGATACGTTTGAGGTTAGAAGTTTACATCTATTGCATTGGTCAGATTTTTACGATTTCTATAATTTCAGATTATTTGGTTTCTTTGTTTGGTTTGGTTTCTTTGTTTTTTAATGGCATATCAACCTTCGTGGGTTATTTAATGCCAAAGCCATCTGTCGAGAAGAACAGCAGTGATGCTATTTAACCCATAGCTGGGAGGATAAGGGGGTTCATACCTTTCCCAAGGGTATTTGTCCAAAAGTGAACTTAATAGCGCAACTGGAATTTGAACTCGCTTACTACGATTCCGCAGTCCAGTGCTTTAACTATTACATCACGAGGACACCCCCAGATTGTTTGGTGTCAGGAGATGTCATACACTGTCTTAACGAAGAACTTTATTTTCTTTGGGTCCAAATATATGTGAGCATGTGTGTGTATAAATATGTTAAGTTGGCTGACTGTAGTCAAGGGCAACTTGAAGGCTTCCTTTTCAATAGTTTCTACACTGAGGTGTAAGGGAGGGTAATACTCCTTTCCCTGGATTGCTCCACTTACCCTTGGTCTGTACCTTATAATGCTGTGTTAAGCAAGGAGGCATCAAGTACCATTTTTTGAGGTTTTGGTATGACTTGACTTGGGATTGAAATCTGGTCTCCCAGGCTATTTGAGGAACACTCTAACCATTATGCCAATAACCTGGTAATCTAAAATAAATCACCTTACTTCCTTATGTAAGGTCAATTTCTAAAAGTTTCATATATTAGAGAAAAAAAATACAACCTTCAGATGAAACAGTCAGATGTTTCATCTGAAGATTGTATTTTTTTTTTCAGATACATGAAATTTTATCCTGCTCTACTGGCCAGTATTTGAGCACTTTACTAATTTCACTAAAATGTTTTTATAATGATCTGTTCATTTACTATATATATATTTCATTGAAAACTTGGCAGAGCTTTTTTTTTTGTTTTTTATTGATACTTTTGGGCTGGAAAGAATCTGCTAAGCATTGTATATTATTCTACATATTCAAAATGATAGATTAGGGCACTTACCTGACTGTAGGGTACCTCGGGTGGTGTAATGGTTAGCAAGGTAGACTAGCAAACCTACACGAGTGAGTTCGATTCTCATTAGGTGCCCAATTCATGTGGCCTTGTGCTACATCTAAGCAAAAAGCTTAGTAAATTACCACTTACCTGACTGTAGTGAGATCTGGTGTAGTGATCTTGGAAGAATCAGACAGATCAATATTATTCAACTGGGTTCGAAATATTTCCTCCAAAGCCTGTGAAAATAAAATATCAAAAATTAAATCAAAATAAAATTTTAAAAATATGACAAGAAAAAATTATTTGTAAAAACTATCATCATCATTGTATATTGACTGATTGATTTTAACGGCATGTCAACCTGTGAAGAGTTATTTTATGCCCAGAGGTTAAGGAATCATTTTCTTTGTACATTTATATTTACATTTTTTGTGTAGATGTTTCTGGAGTTGTTTTTTTTTTTTTGCAAACAGTCATATTGAATATAATTTTCAAACAGATCTATTTAACGTATACAGGAGAACCCTAACAGATACTACCACTCTGGGTCACAGTGGACCTGGAAGTAATCAAGAGTATTCCATACTCCCCAGATCTGCAGAACTGGAGCCTCACCACCAGATGCAGTTTAAGTTTGATATGGTTTGTTATTATGGCTAATCAACCATTGTATGTTATTTACAGCCAAATCCTCTTTATACATATATATTAAATATATATGATTTGTAAACACATTTTGTAGATAACATTCTTAAATAAACCTGTGTTATTTTTTGCACACAGTTAAATGGTTTCAAGTATTGCTATATAAGAGTCACAATTTAACATCAGTCATTTGTTTCCACACATAGTTTATTTTATTTGACCTATAGATAGGAACCTTTCAGGTGCTACCACTCCAGGTCCGAGTGGTCCTCGGAGCAATGGCAAATTTCCAAGGATGGAGCCTCACCATCAGATGGTTTGGTGTCATATCCAGGACACTCATTGGTAGAGGTCTTACCTTTCTACAGAAATGCAGTAAGTGTATACTATTGCCCCAGCTGACTAGGCTTCAGATGCAGTTTAGCGTCACTGAATATTAATATGAATTGGTAAACTTGTCTTCAGCAGGACGTATGGTATGCTGACATTAGGTTGTGGAGTTACTTTCAGTTGGGTACTATAACTGCTGGCATAAAAAGCACATTTGCCAATACAAAGCAGGTAGCAAAATGCTTAATAAGAGAATGAATAAAGCAAATATTCAAAGTTAGCTGAAGCAGTAGACGTATGAAATAAAAAATTAACAGAAATGTTAAAATGAATGAACCAAATTATACTTACTGGTTTCTTACAGACATAGAGTTCCTCCCAGACCCTTTTGGCAGCTGATGCTACAAGATAAAGCCCTTCATGCAGACTGGCACTCTTGGTAAGGTGATTTACAGGGCACATTTCTCCATCAAGGAGTTGAGTATCAACGTGCCAGGTAGTTGCTCGTGGACGTGATTCATTTAAATTAGCCCCACTGTGACAAAGAACAAATAATAATATATTAACATATTTATTTGAACCCCTATCTAACATATCTTTGTTAGAAATAACATTAAAAATTGCTATACAAGATGATTTTATTTTGGTAGATAAAGTTCACAGCTACTTTTGATATTTGAATCCTTACATAATGTCATCTGAAACCAAAAATATATCCATTTTGATTGTACAATGAGAAATCTGGGTATATTTGGTTTAGAAGAAAACTAACTTTTTATAAAATACTGGAGAGAACATATTTATTTATGGGTGATGTTGTATACACATATATACGTGAATATGTTTGGATGCACACAAACTAGATATAAATCAGAAGTCTTAGTAGATTCCCAGACAGACAACAGAGAAAAACTCTGTAACCAAAAATATAAATATATATCAGTCCAAAAATAATTACAAGTCTTGAACATATTCATGCAATTTTACTTTTGGTTAAAGAAGGGTAGCAATTTTACATTTGCTTGCATAATAGTTGTAACTTTATTTTTGGTTATGGAAGAGGGTTGTAATTTCATTTTTGGTTACAGAAGGGTAGCAATTTTACATTTACTTGCATAATAGTTGTAACTTTATTTTTGGTTATGGAAGAGGGTTGTAATTTCATTTTTGGTTACAGAAGGGTAGCAATTTTACATTTGCTTGCATAATAGTTGTAACTTTATTTTTGGTTATGGAAGAGGGTTGTAATTTCATTTTTGGTTACAGAAGGGTAGCAATTTTACATTTGCTTGCATAATAGTTGTAACTTTATTTTTGGTTATGGAAGAGGGTTGTAATTTAATTTTTGGTTAAAGAAGGGTAGCAATTTCATGTTTGGTTGCATAATGGTTGTAATTTTATTTTTGATTAAGGAAGGGGGTTGTAATTTCATTTTAGTTGCACAGGGGGTTGTAATTTCATTTTTGGTTACAAAAGAGTAGCAATTTTATATTTGGTTGCATAATGTTTGTAATTCTAATTTTGGTTACAGAAGGGGGTCGTAATTTTATTTTTGGTGACAGAGGGGTTTCAATTTCTTTTTTTGGTTACTCATTTTCAATGCAGTAAAGTTTTACAATAAATGATACCTAATTATATTTGTTTTGATTCTCTAATGTTCCATTAAAAATAATAAAATCCAGGTATCTTTGATTCATAAGAAAATCAACTTTTTATAAAACATTTTTTTTAAGAGTCTACTTACTTATGGGCAATACTGTAAGGTATCTTGAGCAATCAAGTGATCATTTTGAAAGCCAATTTTTTCAGGCAAGCAGCCAGGCCCTCTCCATATAAACATTAGTATAAAAATATTTTGCAAGTTCATCAAGTTGTGCTAACAGCAAATCAAGCTGAATAAATATATTTAGAAATTCTCATTTTTGTGTTCGCTGAGAAGGAAGTGAATATTTCGAAGTTTATACTCAGTTATAGAATCAAGTTGGGTTTACCTTCGACCAGGGTCATCAGTAAGTTGAAGTAGACAATAGCTGAGGCACCCAAGGAATTCTTGATCATAGTTGCCAGGTCCAAACACCAGACTTCTGTTATTTGTCAATTTATGAAGAGCCTCAAGGACACTTGCTTGAGCAGCAACATTGTCAATGGTGCGTGATAGTTGGAATAAAATAGTTCTGTTCAAGCACCTATAAATAGGATCCAGTGAAAGTCCTGATGCTTTGAAAAAAAAAAAAAATACATTTTTTATTGAATAAATGAGTAAATGAGGCTTTAAGTCATATCAAACTAATAAAATAACAATAATAAACTGTAAAATAAATGGTTGGTTGTGTTTTATGGCATAACATCCCTTGTAGGTTATTTAATATCAAATCCTGTTTTCCATATATATTAAATATATATGATTTGTTTGGTGGTATATCAACCATTGTAGGTTATCTAATGCCAAATTCTATATATATATATATATATATATATATATATATATATATATATATATATATTAAATATATGATTTGGTTTGGTTGGGTTTTATGACACATCAACCATTGTAGGTTATTTAATGCCAAATGCTCTTTATACATATATATTAAATATATATGATTTGGTTTAGTCGGGTTTTATGGTATATAAACCATTGTAAGTTATTTAATGCCAAATCCTATATATATATATATATATATATATATATATATATATATATATATATATATATATATATTATAAATATATGGGATTTGGTTAGGTTGGGTTTCATGGCACATCAACCATTGTAGGTTATTTAATGCCAAATCCTGTTTATACATATATGTTAAATATATATGATTTGTTAATGAATAGTTTGTTGGTAACAATTTTTAAATGAGTCAGAACTCATTTGTTTGTGCACAGTTAAATGGTTTCAAGTATTCCTATCTAATACAATATTGTAACCTAACAAACAGATACTGAATGAGAAATAACCAAATGGAGAGTGGAAATGAAATGGAAATCTTTATAACATTAACAAAATACAATACTTGCCAGCAGCATGAAGAAGGTAAACTGATGCTCATGGTGACTACTTAGTCAGCATATTAACCCCCCCTCAAAATAGTGTTTAACATATTTATGAGGAATCGGACATACCCATTAATGTTCAAAGGTAGGGTATACTCATTTTCACACAGTTAAATGATTCCAAGTATTGCTATGTAATACCAATAATTCAATTTGACATCAGTCATTTGTTTTAACACAGTTAAATGGTTTTAAATAAAGAAAATGATTAAATCTTCCTATCTGAGCCATAGATGGGACTCTAACAGGTACTACCACTCCAGGTTAGAATGAACCTGGGAGTAATGGCAATGAAGGAGTATTCCATATTCTTCAAAGCTCCAGGACTGGAGTCTCACCATCAGATTGTAAAATAAACCTGGCATACAAAACTTGGGTGGTTTACAGCAATTGTTATTTATCAAGTTGTCACCCATCTGAGCATTGAGCTGATTCACTATTGTTAAACTTCTACCTTTATTTTTCTTGTTATTTACTAAGCTTTGCTTAGTCCAATGCACAGTGTTATATATTGACCCTCAACCGAGCCATCAATCAAGAGATGCACCTGTGTAAATAAGCGGAAGCAGGTGGGCGTTAGAAAATAGTAAAACCAGGTGCCCGGGCAGTTCGAGTCAGTTGGAGACAGGATGCTGAAGTGAGGACCAGCTTCAGACAGAGGGCTTTGGGCCCTTAGTGACCCCCGGTTGAGCAACACAAGCCAAGATGTGAAAGAAGTGCTGCTATGGTTGAGGAAGAACTTGGGTCAATATAGCAGTCTGTCATTGTCTCCACTCATTTCTCACACACAACAAACATCACCCTTTCGAAAAAAAAATGGTGAGAGATTTATATTTTTATAAAGAAGTGTATTCGTTCATTATTGAAGTTGTCATTATCAAGTTGATTATGTTCTCATGTATATGTATGTGGCAATAAAACAACAGGTCTTAAGTTGCTGTTACTAAGCAGTTACCCATCTGAGCTCTGAGCAGACTCATCATTACTTAACTTCTTCCTTTTTTTTTTCTTGTTACTTACTAAGTTTTTCTTAGTCTCACCCTGGTTTGCTTACAATGCCAACTATTACAAAGTGGTTACCCATTTAAACTCTGACCAGGTTCATTCTTGTTTAATTTCTTCCTTTTTCCCTTGTTATTTACTAAGCTTTGCTTTAGTTACTTAAAATTCCTGCGATTACAAAGTGGTCACCCATCCAAGTACTGACCAGGCTCATTCCTGCTTAAATTCTTTCTTTTTTATTGTTATTTACTAAGCTTCACTTAGTCTGACATACAGGCCTTATGTAACTTACATTATCTGCTGTTACTGAGTAGTCACCCATCTGAGCTCTGAGTAGACTCATCATTGCATAACTTGTTCCTTTCTTGTTATTTACTTAGCTTTGCTTAGTCTGGCACAAAGGCCTTGCATTGCTTACATTGCCTGCTGTTACCAAGAGGTCATTTAGTGATATTGTTGAGATATAATCTAATAAAAGATTTAGAAGCAATTATGCTAATGAAACACATTTATTCATAGGCTGAAAAAGATTGGAAATGAAGATCTATGATTTGTTAGGGAAGGGAACAAAAATAGAAATAGTTAAAGTAAAAGAAGCAAAGAAACTGAAGTTTGATTTGTTTTTAAACAAGAGTAAGATGAAGAGCAGTGCTTCAAATGGATGAAGGAGTTAGGAGTTCAACTGAGAGAGAGAGAACAAGAGTCATGGGGAAAAAAAAGAGATTACAAAGGATCAAGGACTCAGAAAAGAAAGATAAAGAACAAGTGTCTATAAATGAAAGAGAGAGATTACAATGACACCTCTCATGGAAGAAAGAGAGAGAGGGGGGGGAGAACAACAGCTCAGTAAAGAAAAAGAGAGAGAGAGAACAAGAGTTCGGAAAAGAAAGAGATCATAATAGCTAGAGAGAGAGAGGTAGGGACAGGAACCTGGGAAAGAAAAGAGAGAAAGAGAGAACAAAAGCTCGAGAGAGAGAAATAACAGGGCCCTGGGTGAGAGAAAGAACAAGAGCCAGGAAAAGAGAGAGAGAGATATAACAAGATCCAGGGAAAAAGGAGAGAGAACAAAAAACCAGAAAAGAGAGGCAACAAGGATTCAGACAAGAATAAGAAAGAGAGAGAAATACAGGGCAGGGAGAGAGAAAAAGAATGTAAGGATCCAGACAAAAGAGAGGGAGAAAGAAAGAACAAAGCTCCAAACCATGGAAAGAGAGGGAGGAACTAGAGAGAGAACAATCACTTGGGAAAGAGAAAGAAAAAAAAGTGCTTAGAAAAGAGAAAACCAAAAAGAGATGCAGAGAAATTAATAAGATCCAAATAAAAGAAAACTGTAAGAGAACAAAATTATTGAACAAGAAAATATTATTTAAAAAAAAAAAAAGAAGTTATTGTTAAAAGAATACTCACCCTTCCTCTTAGCCTGGGAAATCAGCTTGCTTACAAATTCAAACACTTCTTTAGATTCTCGTGTAAAAACACCTGTAAAAAAAAGATAACATTTCAGCCAGATAGGTCACAACATTTTATAATTTTTTTCTTTTTGCTAAAAAAAAAAACCAAATTTTATGTTTCACTTAAAAAAGATGTTTCACTAAAAAAAAAAATAAATAAAAAAAATAAAATAAAATAATAAAAATATCGTCATTAAAAGTATTCAAAAAATGGTAGCAACAAAGTACCAACAGATAAGAGGTGAAGTATGAGACAAGATATAGATGTTATTCAAGCTTCTATAATACCAATGGTTCTTTTAGCTTAGTAGGTAAAGCAGTTGGTAAAAGCATTTCTTGAAGCAAAAGATGGTGTAAGTTTGAATCTCCCCAAGAGCTTATCATTTATTACAATTCCCAATAAGCTCTGTTCCTCAATGTTGGAAAAATATCAAGCAGAATGAATTGCAATAAAAGCCACTAAAATAAAAAAGATGGAAGAAAATACAAGTCAAAATTGGTATTAATGATTGACATGGTTCATGTAAAAAAAAATTTTTTAAAGATGCAATCATCTTTCACAACTTGCATTTAAATTATTTTTTCAAATTAATCAAATAAATTACAAAAAGGTGCTAATTACACATGGATTTTAATTTCATTAATATAGACATTGATTAATTTCAATGACATGTCAACTTGTCAAGGATTATTTTATGCTTAGATGTTAGGGAATCACATTCAGTGTAAGTTCATATTTATATTTTTTGTTGTCTGGATTTCTGAGATGAAGCTTGATGATTTTTATCATTCAGGATTTTTGGACCATTGTCTTTATTTTTATTGTTATATTCACAATGTTTCGGCCGATGAGTCCATCAGCCTTCTTCTGGTGTTTCTTGCTGAACTCGGGAGCCTATGCAGACCTTCGAACCACATCCTTCATTTGATTTAGTGACCTCCATGGATTAAATAAAGGATGTGGTTCAAACTTCCAAGTAGGCTCTCAAGAAACACCTGAAGAAGGTTGGAGGACATATCGGCCGAAACATTGTGAATATAACAGTAAAGATGAAGACAATGATATATTTTTTGGATAGCTTCTTAAGAAGTTTTTTATGGGGGGTACACAGTCCTATCAAAACAGAAATAAGATCTATTTAACCAATAGATGGGAACGTAACAGGTACTAGAACTCTGGGTCACAGTGGACCTGGGAGTAATAGTAATGAAAAGGTACTCTACACTATCCAGATCTGCAGAACTGGAGCCTCAGTATCAAATGTGGTGTATAATGTCAAACCAAAAGCACATAGAAATCGAGTTCCTTTAACCTGAAAGAAATCTTGTAGCCATTTTGTTATATTTGGAGTGATCTTTCTCAATGTTTGTTCCCTTATGTTTAAAATTTCCTGTTTAATGTTAACCTTAAATTCTTCAAGTGTATGAGGATAGTTTTGAAACACTCCACCTCTCAAAAGTTCCCAAAAGGAAAAACTGAAATAAATCTCAACAATGAATATAACACAAAAGAATGGATGCTCAAATGAATCTAACACATTTAAAATTGTATTCTTTATGAAACATCCTATAGGTGATTCCAAATTAATTTTAGGGGATGATCATCAATGCCCTTCCTGCTTAGCAAAGAAAACTATACTGTACTAAAATTGGTCAGTATATAATCCAACATTTCCTTTCTGTAAAATAGAGGCCCCTCTCTTTCCACATGGATTGTGCACTTGAAGAAGGCTGTAGAAACCAGACAATAACAACAAAAGCAATACAAAGAATGAGTTCAATAGTCCAAACAATTTGTTAGAATTTACTAAGCTTTGCTTAGTCTAGCATACCCCCCACCACCAAATTGCTTACTGAAATTGCTGTTTCTATGTAATCACCCATCTAAATACTGAGCAAGATCATCACTGCTTAACTTTTAGTGATCAAGTGGGAAACCAGAATTTTAACCCTTTGAGTCCATTACATCAGTAAACCAGTAGTATTTGTATTTTCCCCCAAAACTGTGGCAGCAGTTTACCAGTATGGAGATCAGAGTAGTTTAATTTTTAAAAATTTAGGCTCTGAAACTCAGGGTTCAAAGAGTTAACTATAACTTGATGCAGAATTATTATATTATGGACATGAAATGAAAATGAGGTCACTGAAAGTGAGGAAAGATACCTCATTACATGTTTTGCAAGAGATTGCTAAGGCTGAGTCTAATGTAATTAAATATATATGTAAACAAAGGAAAATACATATACGTTAAAAATTCCTTCACTTATGTTGAGGTTGTTGATGGCTCTGTGGTAAGATATCCGACTGGCATGAAGTCAGCCAGGTATTGTTCCCAGCTTGAAGCATCTCCCATATCTAGCCTCACTGATGATTTGTGATACAAAAAAACAGTCTGTCTGTGGATGACTATATATATATATATATATATATATATATATATATATATATTAAAGAGTGTATATTTTGGCAGCAAGTTATTATTAAGGCAAGTTTTATTAAATTTATCTAATTTCCAAAGGGGCAACCATTTCTAAATTCTACATGTCCCACATTGAAAGCAAAATATTTAAAACAATAATCACTAAACCCAAGATATACATCTGCTATGTAGATGACATCTTCATTGCAACATACTCTTATGACGAAATCAGCAAACTTAAACAAACTCTAGAAAAAAAACTCTGTACTAAATTCTACTACCAAACTCAACATTAAAAAAAAAAAAAAATCCCTTTCCTTGATGTACTTACCGACTCCACTAATAATAACAAATTCATGGTGTAATGGTTATCATCGCAGGATATGGACACGGCAACACGAGTTCAAATCCTGAACCTGACTGATTGCATTTCACATAGCACTAATACCCTTGGGAAAGGTATGAATCCAAATATTCTCCCTCCAGCTATGGGTAAATCGTAGGGCAGACTAGGTTCTTCAGCCTTGGTGAAACAACTAGTCTAGGAGAAGGAAAACTCTGAATTCAAACCTGTTAAACTCCGCTTAAAAATTGACCTTGTGTCATATCCTGCCCGAGCGGAGGGGTTGGTAAATATGATAACAAATTCACAAGATCTCCATATAAAAAGCCTACCAGCTACAATTCCACCCTACTTAACTACCACAGTGAATATCGCCCAAAATATAAAATAGTAATTATAAAAATCTTAATTCATAGAGTATTTTACATCTCATCTAAGACAATATTTTACAAAGAACATACCAATATAAAAAAAAAACCCTTGTTAATAACAATTTCCCTAATAAACTAGTTGATGAACAAATAAAACTATACCTTCATAACATCCACAAAAATAATAATACTACCAACAATAACAACACTAACAAAATTAATCTATACAACAGAAATCAAATACATTATAACTCCAAATTAGATGAACAAACAATAACCAACATAATAAAAAGACACATTAAACCTAACAAAAACAAATAAAATTTATCATCTACTACACTAAATTTAAAACATCAAACCTCATCATTAAAAATAATACCAACCCTGCTAAAATACTCCTAAACCAAACCAATGTAGTTTATAAATTTATGTGTTCATTTTGAGAGTGCCTCCCGAAAAATAAAAATAATATTCACATTGACTATACAACCACAACACTATCTGGTCACCTCTCTTATCACCTTTCTGAAAATAGCACCATAAAACAACATTTAATTATAAAACAGAACAATAGCACTAACCAACTCACATCTTCTGATGTAAGGAAGATTCTCACTGATGATACAATGATCATATATAAAAACAATAATAAAAAAGATTACAAATCCTAAAAGCAATATGTATAAAAAACTATGAAAAAACAAACAAATAAAACAGCATTTAACACAGGCAGAACATATGGGACTATTCTTTCGCCACCTGGATCCCAACACAAGAAAAATAACAAGAAGACTTGAAAAAATTATTATTAAAAATAATAAACAGTGTCCCATCGTCATTAATAAAACTTGCCTTAACATACACACACACACACACATATATATATATCAGGGGCGGAGATGGGACCAGTGCTACTCGTGCCCAGCACAACCAATAACTCGGTCAATGTTATTCAAAATGGATTAAAAATCATCCATTAATTTCAAGCAAACATACTTAGTCTGATCTCAATTAAATTACGTATCTATTCAAGTTTCGATAACTATGTAGCCAAAAGTTCATAAATATATCTGGGAATAATACAACGATGCTGTTTTGAACGGATGGTCTTTGTCCGGCAACCGTCAGATCCATTGAACATCCCATAAAATCAGCTATAATGTTGAACAGGCGTAGTCCGTGCCAAGCACAAGACCCTTATAATAACAGTAATGTTAGAGAAATACGCTTTTGGCTGTAGCCAATAGCAAAAGCAACTCAGAATACCGTGCTCAAAAAAATTAGCACAATGTGACTGCTGACAGCTGTCTTGGGAAGAGGGAGAGGGACCGAGAGAGAAAGAGAGAGGGGGGGATAGCAGATTATAGCTGTCGCCGACGTCGTCATCATCATCGCTATGGTAAATGTTGGTTAAACGGCGTGTTTTAATTCGTTTTTTCACTAACAGATCTCTATTTCTTTAATGAATGTTGCATATATTACATTCTGTAAATAAAATTTGTTTATTTGAATACATTTTCAACAAATAATCTTTGTCATCAATTTCTTTATCCTAATAAACATATTTTTCTCGTTATAGTAATGAACATCTTCTCTTTTCTTCTATACTTTTGAAAGGAAAAAAATTATCTTATCTACTGTATTAACAAGACTACAAATTATATAGTATCTTGATTGTTTACAAAAAAACACCATGCAAGGTACGTTAGTCAATCTGTGCTATACAATGGAGAATCACGCATTAGCAACTATGATGACTTACTTTGGATCCACGGACCACGGGTTGGGAACTGAAGTTGACAGAGGGGGGGGCACGAGTAGCAAAAATAGGCTGGAGTCGCCACTGATATATATATAGGGTGTTTCACTATTGTTGAAACAAAACAAAGGCCTCTCAGATCTTCCTTGTTGATTTTTTCTCCTTCTTTTCACAATTATTGATGGGAAATAGTTAACATTATGATATCTTTAACTGAATATAGTGAAATCATTCCTTGGATGATGGAGCAGAAGATCCTTTATGTGAAGACAAATTATATAACCAAGTCTTTCAAGATTTTTCAAGCAAGATACAAAATAAAGTTCAATTTCAAGACATTTCCAAACAGGAGTCAGATTTTCAAGTTGATCAAGAACTCTGAAGTTCATGGCACCAGTGAGGATTGTAGGGCAACAGGTTCCCCACCATCTGGGACTGATAACAATCCAAACACTTAAGAATGTCACCAGGGTTCAAAAGTCAGTTGACCAGAGTTAAGCCAGATCTTAGTTTCATAATATGTCGTCACACAAAGATCTTTCAATGTTAAATTGCTGGTGAGGCAAGAAAAAACATTAATGAAAAACAACAGAATCTGATCCTTGTACTGTTGATCTGTTAAGCACACAAATAAATTTTAATGTAAAATTTTTCTACTTGCATTCAATCTACCTAAAGATTTATTAAATGTAAAAAGTCATAGTATATACTAATGTACCAGTTTCTGGCAATGAAAGACTAATAAGTAAATACTAATGTAACCAAAGACACCAAAGCTCAAACCAAGATTATTATGGCTTAAAATACTGTAATTATTTGTTTTTAAGACGCACTATTTTTCCAGATTTTTCAGCACAAAAGTTAGGGGTGTCCATTATATGATAAATATATGAGTAACATTTTTCCACATGCTTCACAATATTCAGATAATCAAAAGTAGTTATAACTAAACTCCAAACTAATTTGTTTTATACTATTAGAGAAATATTCACTGGTTGGTGGTTGGTTGGTTGGATTTTATGGCATATCAACCTTTGTAGGTTATTTAACACCAAATCCATTTTTATGCAAATAAAGTAAGTAAAGTAAGCGACCATAGTCAAGGGCGACCAAAAGGCTCCCTTTTCAATAGCTACTACACCAAGATGTAGGGGAGGGCGCTACTTCTTTCCCTGGATTGCTCCACTTTACGCTTGATGTGTACCTTATATTGCTGAGTGTTAAGCAAGGAGGCATCAAGTACCATTTTTTGAGTCTCTAGTATGACACGACCAGGGATTGAACCCAGGTCTCCTGGACCATTGGCAAACACACTACCCACTAGGCCAATGAGCCAGTTGAGTACACAGTTTGTCAAAACAGTTCTAATTCAGCTAATTCAGTTTAGTATAAGTACAGATTTTGTTTACACACAGTTAAATGTCAAAACAGTTCTATTTTAAATAATTCAATTTAGTGTAAGAAGCGTTTCAATGTCAAAAACAGTTCCATTTCAAACAATTCAGTTTAGCATAAGCATGCTGTTTAAATGTAAGTACAGTTTTATTGTCAAAAACATTTCTATTTCAAGCTATTCAGTTTAGTCAAACAGTTCTAATTCAAACAATTCAGTTAAGTATAAGTATGCAGCTAGTTCTATTTAACCCATAGATAGGGCACTATCAGGTGCTACCATTCCTAGCCAGAGTGGACCTGGGAGCAATGGCAATGAAGAGGTGCTCTGCATTCCCCAAAGTTCCAGCATCACTGGAACCTCAATATCAGATTGTTTAGTGTCATATCCAGGACACTCGTTGGTGGGGGTCTTACCCCTCTGCAGAGAAATAGTTGGTGTATTCTACAGCCCCAATATCCACTGGAATGTGTTTCTTTATAATTTTGTTTTTTTTAATGCGAGTTTATTTTCACTGCAAACTTGTTGCATTATTGAGTGACCATGTCGATGTGTTTGCTCAAAATTCAGTGTAAAATTTCTCTCTCAAGACGTAGTGTAAACTATACAAATTCTTATTTTTAGTCAGTACAAACTGATAAAAAGTTGAACAAAATCTAAATTTAAGTTAAATTTAGCAGCAACAAATTCAAAAATGCCAGTGCAAATTATACACAAGAATTTTTTCTGGAATTTCATATGCCAATGTTAGGTGTACGTTTTATACACAAATAATTACAGTAATTAAGTGTTTGCAGGTTGTTAGTAGAAATAAATAAGTATTGTGAGGGATGATTGGTCAAAGTTAGTATGGAATTATTTCAGGGTTTGCAGTTCACTATTATAAATTGAAATACAAAAAATAAGAGCAACACACAAAAATGAATAGATATAAAAAAAAAAAAAAAAAAAAAAAAGGTGGGGGAAAAATCGTTCAAACAGTAAAGAAAAAATTATAAAAATATCTTAAAAATGTATGAAAACAATATATGAGCATCTTCCTAGATGTTTGAAACCCTAATGTTCAACCCTAATAAATAATCATTGAAAATAGAATGCAAACATCATCAATATTTGTACTTTCTTCATTGAGAACTTTTTTCTTCAATGATGAAGGTTTCAATCATTTGCTTCATTTTTGTACTGAAGAGTTAAATCCCAAAATTGACTTTTTCAGTAGTTACAATTTGACCATCAGCCATATTTATGCTAGCCCCACATCTTCTTGTTCTGAATTTAGGATTTTCCCTCCAAGCCACCTTAGATTTGCAACTTTGTATGCATCTACCTAACCGATCTACCATAGGCTATGATTACTAGTTTTATTTCATCTTATTATTGTTGCTTTGTATCCCAACATTCTTGCTAGATACACTCTTCAGTATTACAATTATTTTATTACTAGTTTGACTATCTTATTATTGTTGCTTTGTATCCCAATACTTTTAGATTTCAAATGACCTTTATTCAAATTATTGAATTTATACACTTGATCATAATAATTGTTTTAAAAAGATGATTAAAAAATTAATATTAATACAAAACTAAATGTTATGAATTTATACTAAAAACAAAAAACATTATGTATATATGTTATGACCAATTATTAAGGGTCAATAAATAAATAACTCAACACGGAGATAAGAGGTGCCACACAAATGTATCCAAGTCTCTGAGGAGGGTTTCCTTGGTTCAACATACACGAAGACAGGCAAGGTGCTAATTACAGCTGCTGCTCGCTCTACCAGCTTATATATATATATATATATATATATATATATGTGTGTGTGTGTGTATTTCATTTCTTATTTTTATATTTATTTGTTTCATTCTGGCAACATGAAAAAAAAAACAGATGATGCAATTTATAAATAAAAAGGTATTACACAAACTGATATCTACGAAAAAATTCAGTAAAAAAAGAAAGGACTAAAAACATTCTTACTGCTTGAAAAAAAAGAAATCAACCAGCACTGCAATGTCTAACCAAAAGAAAAAACACCAAGTTACCAAAGCTAATAAGCTAACTAGAGTAAAACTAGAATACCTAAAGAACCAGAAACTAACTACCTACTGGATCATCAGAATAATTCTGACTAAAGAAAGCTGGCTTAAATGACATTTTATTAATAAAACAGACATTTTATTAATATTCACTCACTTGCTCATCATAAAACACCCTGCTAAATAGAATATCTTAAATACTATCCAAATGCTGACATGGGAACAAACATCTGCTCTCACATTTCAACCTATACACATAATCCATCCCCACCTCCACTCTCACATTTCAACCTATACACATAATCCATCCCCACCTCCACAATCCACTATACCAATACCACCTCCATCACTAAAATGCCCACACTCCTTCATGAATAAACACACCCAACACACTGTAAGTGCCATTTTCCTCTATTGAACCGTTATATCCATCTCCAAGCACCCTCACCACTTGTTGATATAATATTTGTCATGATTTCATGATTGTTGTCTTAATACATTTTTTTTTTCATCATACAACGTGTTAAAGCATGTGCGATACTATGTCCTCATCAGCCGCCAACCAGGGGTGATAACACAGTTTTGGTAGCTCAAGGCGGTACTGTCACTCCTGGCGCTACCAAGCAACTTT
>OY757946.1:18215932-18305932 GCA_963585895.1 Sepioteuthis lessoniana
ATGATTATAATTTTAGAACGCTATTCAAAAATATAGTTTTGGAATAAATACTATTTAAAATAAATATTTTAGAATTATATATATTTTCTTAATTTTAGAATGATATTTTTTTTAAATATAAATTAAGAATGCTACTTAAAGTAAATATAATTTTAGAATACTATTTGAAATAAATATGATTTTAGAATGCTATTTAAAAATAAAAACTTTAATTTTAAAATGCTATTTAAAAAAACCCAATAAAAACAAGCAAACAAAAACATAAATATCTATGAAGCATTTATAAATGTAGAAATAAACAAAACTAAAATTTTTGTAAGAATGAAAAAAAAATTGAAGATGATAAGAGTGATTATTACGAAATATCCAACATACACAGTCACAGTTAAGTTTAAAGAAGTGTTTGTTAATAAAAAGATAATATTTAAATTACTTTTGCAAGGCTTACCAGTAGTTGGTGGTGCAGTATTGGATGATGATGGTCCAAAAACATTTGAATTGGCTACAAACGTAAAAAAAAACAGTCCAAAAATAAAGACTTTATAAAACCTAAAGTTTCAGATCTTAGCCATGGGACCAGTGGATTATCAAGATAGGTAATCTTAACACTGAAATACTTGGACTATATAAAAAATATGTCTGATAACACTGATAATATATTAAGGTACAAATTCAAAACTTAAATTCATGATTCAGTTCTTTTTTAAAACTTACATAGATTGTTAAAACCCTACAGCAGTGGTTCCTAATAGAGTTCACATGTTTTAATCAGGTTGGTGCCATCTCCTCATTAAATGGCAAACTTCTTTAATTAGTAGACTAGTTCAAATTCTTTCGTATCAATATTTCATCTGAACGCTATTGACAGATTATTGATCATGTGGAAATCTGATTTTTGATAAAATAAAATGGGAATTCTTCCAATCTGTAAATCTGTTATTATTACTGAATGATTGCACAACTTGGACTCTAAGAAAACAATTGGATAAAAAGCTAGATGGGAACTATGCAAGGATCCTGCATGCTGCTTTAAACAGATCCTCAAAGCAGCACCTTACAAAACCGCAGCTGCGCAATTTATCACTAATTATAAAGATTATCCAAATAAAATAAGCAAGATATGCCAGGCACTGTTGAAGAAGTGAAGATAAACTCATAAGTGATGTTCTTCTATGGACTCCTACGGATGGACACATCAGCATTGGCTGAACAGGAAAAATTTGAGAACCCCTGCTCTATCACTATCAACTTGATCTGTCTTTTGTTAAATCTGTGGGGAGGTGGATTTTTGTAGAGTTGGGATGACGGGCAGGATAATACATATGTTTAGTTGTTGCAGCTGTTATTAAGCTAGAAACTTGTTTCTTTTTGACCCTATAGAATTCTCTCTTTCCTTTTTAGTTTAAGACCTTCACATGTTGCTATACGGTGTGGGTACAGTCATGCATTGAGTAACATCTTACTGAACAACTTTTACTTGAGTATACAAATGCTCTTACTAGCAAGAAAAAAATCAAATCAACAGTCCCCAACCTTTTTAGCCCAAAGACCACAAAGCTCAATTAAGGAGAGCTTGAGGCAGTGATCTTAAAAGGAAAAAAAACCCAGCAAAATTCACATTTTTTGTGTAGTTGTTTCTTAAGAGGTTTTTTTTTTACATACAGTCCTATTGAATATCAATAATTTTTTTATTTGACCCATTAAGTAAGTAAAGTTAGCGACCCTAGTCGAGAGCAACCAGAAGGCTCCCTTTTCTACACCAAGGTGTAGGGAGGGCGTGATTCCTTTCCCTGGATTGCTCCACTTTACCCTTGATACGTACCTTATATTGCTGAGTGTTAAGCAAGGAGGTATCACATACCATTTTTAAAGTCTTTGGTATGACCAGACCAAGGATTGAACCCAGGTCTTACGGACCATTGGCGAACACTCTACACTCTAGGCCCCAACCACTCAAAGTCAGAGTGGACATGGGAGAAATGGCAATCAAGGAGCACATACCACTCCCGAGATCTCCAGGACTGGAGCCTCATTATCAGATGGTTCAGTGACATACCCAGAACACCACTTGTTTTGTGGGATGTCTTACCTCTCTGCAAGGAATACAGTCGGCATATTCTAAGCTCTACTGACAGGGTAGTTGTAATATCAGAGTTAAATGAAGAGGTTGACAGAGGGAGCATATCAGACGAGTAATGATTTAATAGATATTCTTGACATGCTTCATTTTGGAGAACTGTTCACAGCAGTTATGTAGTGGCAAACATGCTTGCTATTTGTTGGATGTGGGTGATAAGGTTGGAGAATCATCCAGATGGAAACATAGTTCTTAAAGAAATTGATAATGTGGCAAGCAAGAGACGTGGACTTCAAATTTTCTGAATGCGGAAGATCAACACGTTCCATCTACAGTTGTAAGAACACTTCTACAGTCAACATCAAAAGGCAAGGAGAACATTTTGAAAGTTAGGTAAAGAGCTACACAGATGGGCCTTGAGGGTTGCAACCCATAGGTTGGGGACTGCTGAATTAGATTCAAACACAAACATGTAGTGGATATAACATGATTGCCAAAACAGATCAATGCAGCTGGTGCTAGGCATATCATGTTCAGTTTTTATTAGTCTATGATCCTTTTTAGGCTTCAAGAAAATAAGTAAATAAAGTTTTGTTCACACAACATCCAATTAATACAACATGCCAATTTCTTAGAATATGTCTTAGATGTTATACAACTCACAACTGTACTATATATATATATATATATATATATATATATATATATATATATATATATATATATATATATATAAACACACGCCATTTTCTACTGTGTATACCACACATTTTTCACTTTTTTCCATCCAAAAGTAACATATTTGACAGCTTATAAGACATCTCAATTTGGGTAGGCATTAAAAAAGATAAATAATGGGTTTAAAAAACAGATGTCAAGTGAAGGGTTTTCATCTGACATTTGTAGCCCTATTCACTATCAGGTAATTTTTAAAGTTTAATTTGTCTTCAAATACTTATTATATCCCAATATTCTAAATTTAAAAACCTTAATAGGTTCTTTTAGGTACATGCACAGTTAATTATTATCTCATTTTCTTCTTAACTGGTGTTATTTTATATGAAGTACTGGTAAGCATTACTAGAGTTGCCATTGTTGGTGTAGAACCTTGTAAAGATGCTAACAGTTGAATTTAAGGGCTACTGCAGCACTAGCACTTCACTAACCAGTAACCCAAAGCTGACCCTTGACCTTATAAAATACAGAGTGATCTTTGGGATATTTCTTTGAAAAGAACATGTATCTTATCTGTCAAATACGGTACCTTTAGTTTCCTGCTTTTTTACCATATCTAGCAATATTTCATTTTAGATAGAAAGCATACAAACAGAACTGTTTTTTTACTTGTCTAAATTTCTGTGATGAAGCTTGATAATTGTTATTACTTAGAATATTTGGACTATTGACCTCATCTTTATTGTTCCACAGTAAGTTTTAGGAATAACAAAAAGGAATACTTACTAAAACTAAACACTTGTGTCAGGTCATGGTTAACAGAATTGGAATAGTCTACCCTTGTGGTTCAAATAAAGGGTTTACTTTGAGATTCTGTGTGGACTTCTGAGTTCAACATTAAACACCAGAAGAAGGTCGAAGGACACTTCGACCAAAATGTGAGTATAACAATAAAGATCAGGTCAATAGTCTGAATATTTTAAATAATAACAATTATTTTTTTAAAATCTAAAATTGGGGTGGGTTGCATGGTATACACTGAAGGATACAGGGTACAAACATATTGTTTATACAAGTTTGGTTAAACACCACAAAATTCCCCTTTTTTATGATTTTATTATATTTTTTTTCTTGCTCTCTTTCTAGTTTTCTTGTATCAGGATCCAATTGATAAAAAAGTTGAGTTTTTCTTCCAATTGCTTTTGATCATATTAATAGATTATCTTCAGGATGATGTTTGGTTTGTTTTTGTTTACTTTGGGTGCATTATTTAACCAAAGCACCCCCAACAACAACAAACCTTTCCAATAAAATAAAAGTCCCCCATGACCTTTAACCAAACTTATACGAGCAATAACTCAAAGCCAAATATATATACTATACAAACATATAGATAATAAATTGTTTTACAAAAAATCCCTGAGAAAGAGAAAAAAAGTATGCGAGTTTATATTTAATAATATTTTGTTCAAGTGCTTATTTTAATATCGGAAAAAAAAAAAAATTTAAATAAGTCTCTAAAATATATTTCCTAAGAGAAAGGAGGAGGATAAAAATCCCTAATAATAGGAGTGGGAGAAAAAAAAAATTTGTAGCCAAGTTTCAATAATGTGAACACCATTTCAAAATCAAGGTTTGAAAATAAAAACAAGGGAAAGATAACTCATGTACATGCAGATCAAAACGTCAGAGTTGTTTTGACATTGTATTCATATTCTCACGCACCACCCAAACCCACCGATCTAAAAACCATATAAAATCAATATTTTTCAAAACTGACAAATTGCTTGAGGAGAAATAGGTCTGAATGCTAAACAACAAAAATGTTCTGGTTCAGATGTGACCAAAAATCATTAGGATGAGTATCCTGGTCTTTATTGTTTTTATTACAACAGATGATAAATATTAATTGCTGCAAATTAGTATAACTTACATAGAAACTGGTAACTTAATTAATTAACTAATTAATGCAGAATAATGACAATTTCCATGGTAAATTTTCAGGTTCTCAAGAAACAAGAAATACCCAATTTTTAACCTCTGATTACTTCTCAATACAAAATACTCTTAGACAATCCAAAGTTAATCTTAGACAGCCTTGGCATTAGTACGTAAGTAAACATCATCAAGCAATTATGAGATCCCCCATCTCAAACCAAGCTTCTGACCGTGCAGTACAGTGCTAAATATGGAGGCAAGGCATTGCAACTTTTGAATTAATCTGCATTCATGAAAAACACCATTGCAAAAGATATAAGCGCATAGCACATGGTCCTCCCCAACCCAGCAACAAAATTCCATGTTCCATATAAGTATGACACGATAAGCTCTTCTGTCCCAGGTATATATATTTAGAAGCAATAATGCATATGCATGTAGGTATGAGAGCATATCTATATGAGTATGGATGCACATTAGACAAGCATATATGTTTGTATATGCATGTAAGTGCAAGTATATTTGCATGAATGTAAGTAGGTATACACATAATGAACATGGATGTGTGTGTATATTAGTACCAAAAGGATAGCTAAGCAAGCTGGGGAGGTCAGCAAATTTTACAACAGCTGTTCACAAAAACACACACAAATATGTATATATACACACACACACACACATCCACACATATATACATACACAAACACACATAAATGTAAAAACAGGGTTTAGTTTGGTTTTATGGCATATCAGCCATTGTACGTTATTTAATGACAAATTCTCTTTATAAATATATATATGATTTGTAAACATATTTTGTAAATAACATTCTTGAATGAGCCTGAGCTCTTTTTGCACAAAGTTAAATGGTTTCAAGTATTGCTATACAGTCACAATCTAACATCAGTCATTTGTTTGAACACAGTTTGTTCTATTTGACCCATAGATATGACCCAATTAGGTGCTATCACATTGGGTCAGAGTGGACCTGGGAGTAATGGCAATGAAGAGGTAATCCACATTCCCCAAAGCTCCACCATTACTGGAACTTCACCATCAGATAGTTTAATGTCCTATCAGGACACTCGTTGAGGGGGGGGTCTTACTCTCTGTAGAGATGCAGTCAGTATATTCTACAGCCCCAGCTGACTCAGGAAATTTTTGTTCTAATCCTGAATGAGACTGTTTGCATTTCACATAGCGCTAATATCTTTTGGAAAGGTGTGAATCAAACTATTCTCCCTCCAGCTATAGGCAAATAGTAGGACAGATTAGGCTCTGGTAAACTTGACTTGAAAAATTGATCTTGTGTTACATCCTGCTCATGTGGAGGGGTTGGTAAATACATACATAGTTGAAAATAAATATATGCATGTGTTTCTATCTCTTTAACTGGGTAAGCACAGCAAATAAATGAAAGCAATAATAGAAAAGCAAAAACAAAGAAGCCAATAAAAAGGCACGAACCCTGCCACAATTTGTCAACAACTCTACTAGCAAAGTAGAATACGTTGTTCGCCATGTTGGCGTAACTTCCTCCCATTGCTATGGGTAAGGCAGCCTGCTCTCCCAGGAGTACATCTGCAGCCAACAGGTGGTCCATAAGAGTTTTGATAATTTCTGTTTGATATTCACGTTGCTGGGCCCTCAGAGCATGATCGGGCATTGCCTAGGAAAATAAAAGAAAAGGTAGAAAAATTCATTTTTATTTGGAGTTGGTTACATTTAACATAATTCACGAATAACATCATTTTTGTTGATATATTAGTTAACATGTTCAGTATGTTGTATATCCATAATACAACTGCACGTATACATATACAAATATATGTGGAAACATAATCAAACATAATGACGAACTTCAATGAACGAACGAACACACTTTATTCTCGAAAGGGTGATGTTGGTTGTGTGTGAGAGATGAGCTGGAGATGGGGACAGACTGCTATATTGACCCAGCAGTACTTCTTTTTCATCTTGGCCGGGTTGCTCAACCATGGGTCACTGAGGGCTCAAAGCCCTCTGTCTGCCACTGGCTCTCAATTCAGCATCTTGTCTCCAACTGACTCAAGCCGTCTGTGCCCTGGTTATATTATTGTTTAACACCCACCTGCTTCCGCTGTTCTTCTGCTTATTTACACCGGTGCATCTCTTGATTGACGGCTCCGTTGAATGTCAATATATAACAAGTACCAAACAATGTAAATTGAAATTCATACCTGGTCTTCATTTTGACTACCAGCAATGGTATTCATCCACTGGGGAAACCCCAGTGTTCTACGCTTGATTGATACAACCTTGTACAAATTTCTACACACTGGTGGCAGAGATAGTGGTCTTGTTAGTAATAATTATCTTATCATAATTTACTAAATATCCATCTATCTATACATAGTATAGAAATGCATTGGAAATGAGTCTAAGAATAGAAATGCAATGAAAAGAGTTGGTTGGTTGATTGGTTTAATGGCATGTCAACCCTTATTGAGTTATTTAATGCTAAAATAAGTCTTTTTTTTTTTTTCAAGTAATTATTTGGCTTGATAATAATTTGTTTGCACACAGTTCAAGTATTTTTATCCAATACTAATAATTTTCAAAAATATCTATTTGACCGACATGGGATCTTAATAGCAGCCCAGATTACAGAGTAATGGCAACAAAGAAGTACCCCCACTCCACAGACCTCCAAAACTAGGATATTTCATTTTTACCCCTCTACAGGGTATATAGTCAGCATATTTAAAGCCACACTGACAGGCACTGCCTTGTTTTTTTTTACAACAGGAAAGCATTAGAATGGGTATTTTTTAATTATATTTCAGTCAGAGTATTAGGATAGCATAGCACTTAAAAAAACTTATTGTACATTCTCCATCCAATTCAACAAGAGCAGTGGACTGGTTACTGCTTATGGATAATGGTTGGTTTTTGGTTTAGTTGGGTTTTATGGCATATCAACAATTGTAGGTTATTTAATGCCAAATCTTGTTTGTACATATATATTAAATATACATATGATTTGTAAACACATTTTGTAGATAACATTCTTAAATGAGCTTAAGCTCTCTTTTGTACAAAGTTAAATGGTTTCAAGTATTGCTATATAAGAGTCACAATTCACATCAGTCATTTGTTTGCACACAGTTTGTTCGATATGAGCCTATCAGGTGCTATCACCTTGGGTCAGGTTGGACAATGACAATGAAGGAGTACTCCACATTCCCCAAATCTTCAAGGCTGGAACCTCACCATCAGATAGTTTAATGTCATATCCAGGACACTTATTGAGGGAGGTATTACTCCTCTGCAGAGAGCCCCAGCCAACTGGGCTAGGTAATGTTTGGTGAAGTATATTTAGTCATGCCCCCACTCACCTAGCTCCAATATTATTATTACTATAACTATTGATACACTAACACAAATTAAATGGAAGGAAAGAAAAATATACTTAATTTAGTATATATAAAAACATGACAAATATTACAAGAACACAAAAAACAATATATAAAAAGGGGTCTAAAATAGTGTAAAGTTTTACTTGACCTCTTTGAGTGCTCATAGACATGGGAGGCTTAACTTTCTATGCCATGATGAGACAAAAATTTATTGCCAGGTTTGGAAACAAGGTCCTTCTTCTGTTCAATGAACAGAGATAAAAAAAAAATGCAGGTTTCATTTATTCAAAGAAGAGTAACAAAAGAGAGAATGGGAAAGCTTTCTGAATTGACACATGATGTTCAAAGACAAGCCAACAAATCTAAGAGAGGACATTTGTTGACTCCTTATAAGAGTAACCTTATTTGGAAACCTCTGTTTCATAACATCGTATCAAGTATGAAAAGTTAAGAAAGCCTTAGACAAATATTAGATGTTACATTCTGTCTTACCTCTAAAACTAAGTCCACGACAGCATTAGATTTGTTGGTGTTGGGCTGAGAGAAACTATCCACAACAATTGTTCTTAAAAAATCGATCACAAATTTTCGAGCAGAGTGACCAGTTAAAAAACCTGGAAAAAAGAAAAGACAATCAATTTACAATTCTCTATATATACTGAGGAGCCAAATAATTAGAGACAGCTACTAAATATTGTATATCTTCTCTCTTCACTTAAATAATAGAAACTACACAATATGACACTTAGATTACAAAATACTAGAACTGTTAGAATTGTGGGTATATCTATCTATGCATATTCCAGGGCTGTCCATAACTGAATTATTTTTGTTGTGTACGACTACCAGGAATTTAGTGAGATTTGCAATATGTCTCATTCAGGCTCAGTTTGATTTGAGTCCACTGATTGCAGGACCTGACGGAGTCAGCAAATTGTTCTGAGTGTGACATAGTAACTAATACCATGGTGTCAATATTAAGACACTTTTGATCATCAACTACAAATCTCCATGGCTTCTGACTTGGTACCAAACTAAATCTGAGATAGTTTATAGCAAATGCATGGCTTCTGGCCTTGCACCAAACTAAGTCTAGTATAGTAAATGGCAACTGTGAAACTCCATAGTTCCTGGCCTTGTGCTAATTTAAGTCTAGTATAACAAAGAGCAACTGCAAAACTATAGCTTCTGGCCTTGTGCTAAACTAAGCTTAGCTTAGAAATTGGTAACTACAAAACTGTTGCGGACAATGTATGCCATACAGTGTATTGATTGATTGATTTTAATCACATGACAACAAACCTAGAGTTATTTTATGCTTAAAGGTTAAGAAATTACATTCAAATTTATATTTTGAGTGTAATTGTGTCTTAAAAAATTTTTTGTACGCAGTTATATAATATCAAGTATTCCTATTTAAAACAAATAATTCATACAATATTATATGTTTTTAAGTAATTATTTATATTCAATAATAATCATTTGTTTTACATAATTATATGGTTTCAAGTAATTAATAATCCTTAGGAAAAAAAAACTATATTAAGTAACTATTTTTAATACTAATAATTGAGATTTATATAATTTCAAGTATCCCTATCTAATACTAATAATTTTGACCCATATATAAGACCCTAACAGATAATGGATATGAAAAGTGGACCTAGGAGTAAGGGCAATGAAGAAGTACTCTATATTCCCCAGGTTTCCAGACAGTCCAAGTGAATACAAATAAACTTTGAGCAAGTCTATTTGATTCCTAGATGAGACCCAAACAAGTAATACCACTCCAGGTCAAAGTAGACATGGGAGTAATGGCAATGAAGAAGTACTTTACTCTCCCCAGATCTCCAGAACTGGAGCCTCATCATCAGATGCAGGACATCTCTTTTATAGAGCAGTGTATTCAAAGCCACATGAACAAAGTGAACTGTTGAGTTAAGAAGCACCTATATCAGATTATGATATAATTTTATCTGCTGTTGAATCACCTGTGACCTCATTCTTGTATCACATGTAGGCACCAGCAATTATTACATGCTGCAAATGTTTCTGTAATTCTCATATTCTTGGTTTACCATTGGTAATGTTTATTCAAGAAAAAATTTGAAAAATTGCTCTCTTGGACATAGAGCGCCTCATCTTTCTAGTACTAATGATCATTGAGCAGTCAAACGATGTGTTGTATCGTGGTAAGGAAAAGATACACAGTAAAATAGAGTTAATTAGTTATTAACTCAAGTGGTACAGTTCAACTAGTATTATAAGTCTCATGCTGTTGGTGTTATGTCCGAAGTTGGTCTACTACTGACCGACGTCCTTTCAGAGCTCTCTGTCTCAGCTTCTTTCTGCTTCTCCGAGTTTCAGAAACACAGCATCTTTTATACTTCTGCAATACCGGAAATCATGTGGTACGAACCACTATATAACACAATGGTAAACCTTGTCTGTGATATATCTATACAATTTGTTTATCTCTTATATCACACACTTCATTTGAAAGAGGTGCTCTTAGTGTAATGGTTATTGCCATAGGAAATGGAATTGATGACTCGCATTCAAATCCTGGACATGACTGTTTGACTCTCACTTTGTGCTAATACCCTTGGGAAAAGCAAGAATCCATCTGTACTCCCCTAACCCAGATATGAGTAAATAGTTGGGCAGATTGAGATTTTTAGCATTTGTTAGGCAACTGGTCTAGAACAAGGAATACTCTGAATTCAAACTATTTTTATTCTGCTTAAAAATTGACTTTGTGCCACATTCTGCTTGTGGCAGAGAGGGTGGATGAGTCCATTTTTCCATGTGGGGGAAGGTGAAACTATCCTGTGTACAACTGTCTCTATTTTTTGGCACTTGAGTTTATGTCTTGTCAAAATTTTTAAAAAATAGTCCTTCAGAAAAGTGAAAATATTTCAAGGGAGATAACTGCACAGTGACTGCTAATCAAAATGAAGCTATTTAGGAAAGCAATATTAAAAAAAAACACTCAAATATATAAATATACTTACTGTTGTAATGTTTTTCTGGGGTTTTTACATAAACAATACTTGTGTCTGACTCTGGGAATGGCTGGAAAAAATAAATTTACAATTATGAATAATAGGGTTATACAAAGATTAACTATTAACTTTCTGTAAAGTGTCTAGAATAAGAAAGATTTTGAGGATGAAGAAAAAAGAATTTTTAGAATAAGATTTTGAGGATGAAGAAAAAAAATGAATTTTTAGAATAAGATTTTGAGGATGAAGAAAAAATAATTTCACGAATAAGATTTTGAGGATGAAGAAAAAAAAATTTTTAGAAAAAGGAAAATTTTGAGGCTGAAGAAAAACAGATTTCTAAAATAAGAAAGATTGTGAGGATGAACAAAAAAGAATTTTGAGAATATGAAAGATTTTTGAGGATGGAAAAAAAAATTTAGAATATGAAAGATTTTACAGATGCAAATAACAAAGAATATCTAGATTGGCCATGTTTAGGGGATATCTGTTATTAGTTAATTTTTTTTTAAGCCAATGGCAAAACTTGGTTCCTACACTTATTTGTAACAACATACCTATCATTTATGTGTGTCAGTTTCAGTTATAAATGAATATGTTGCCAGTTGCTTTTCTTAAACAAAATACTTTAATAAAATTGTGTGAGTAGGAAAAGAAAAAGAGTGATATCCTAGATATTCGAATATGGAGAAAAAGTGGGGGGATGAAGGAGAGAGTAGGGTTTTATTTAGTCTATTTGTTTAATAGCATATAAACTTCTTATAAGTTATTTGTGAGAACAACAATTCAAGTTCTCCAAAGATCCTAAAATTTCTGGAGCAGGCATTGAAGTCTATATAGAAAAGAAATGGGAAGTGGCAAATGAATTAAAAATTGTAGAAGAATGACTTCAAGAAAAAGCAATCCTAGGAGTAGTACCTACTGGCCACGCAGGCCTGGGGTTTTTCCTCACTATCAGGGTCAACAAAACAGCAGGAAAAGAGAAACATCAGTTATTACATGGTGAAATATGCAAAAGTGAAGAAAACAGAATGAGAAAGATGGTAGGGTTGAGACAACAAGATGCCTGGACAAGATGGGAGTCCATGATCAATTGGAAAGTCAAATGGTCTGACTTATGGCATAGTGATGAAGCCATAAAATTTCAAATATGGTCTGTATAAAACACCCTTCCCAGTCCCGTGAACCTCCATTTATGGAAGAAAAAATCCCCCCTGTGTCAATTATGTCAATGTATTGGATCATCAAAACACATTCTAAGTAGTTGCCAAACTGTGCTAGCAGATAGAGATTACAGATGATGCCATGATCAAATATCAAAAGATATAGTGGAGGTAGTCATTATGGCCATTTATACAAATAAGCCAAGTTATGAAGAGCTCAATAGAGTTTGTCAGGGCTGGTGTAAAATTTCAATCAAAGAAAAAGCAACTCCAAATGCACTGTCACTGAGAATAGACGGGGAATTAAGGGCTGATTTATGGACAAGATTAAAATTCCCTGTCCACATTGCTCAAACATCATTATGCCCAGATATAGGGATATTTCCAAATAAAATAAAGAAAATGATAATGTGGGAATTGAGAGTTCCATGGAAGGAATACACGGAAGAGGCACATGAATGGAAGTTTAAATATGACAAACTCCTGAGACATGCAAAAATAACGGGTGGAAGGCAAGCTGTATGCCAGCAGAGGTTGGTTCAAGGGAATTCATTGCAAGGTTGCTATGCAAGGTCAGAGATTGGTTTGGTAGGAGCAAGAAAAAGGAAAGTCATTGAAACTATAATTAAGACAGCAGAAAGAACAGCCAAATGGCTTTGGTTAAAAAGAAGTAGCTCATGGCCTACCAGATAAACACCTAATATAATAGATTTCCCTTTTTTTCTAAGGAGCTAAAGAATAGAAGGCAATTACAATAGTTTTTAAAGCATTTTTTTTTTATTTTGTAAATACGTTATACGCTAATTTGCAGATTTTATTGTAAGTTACAATAGTTACTTGGGAAATCGGTTTTGTAAATATTTACAAATGTGGCCTAGACATTATATTTTACACATTAAATTATAGATGTCCTCTAAATCTAGTTATAATAGTTAATCAGGCAATCAGAATTTAATCTTATAGATAGCTGTGTGTGTGTGTGGGGTTGTGTGTGTTTTTTTTTAGTTTAGTGGTTTATAGGAAAAGGAATACAAAATTTTTGTCTTTCATTTAATCAGTTTTTGCTGGTGGTTGTCTAGTTAATTTCTTTCAGGAGTTTAAGAATAAGACGTAATTAGAAAGGTTTTTGAGCATTGTTCTATAAATACTTATAATGTGGTATGTATTTTATATTCTACATGTTAATTTGCATATTTTATGCTAAATTAGTTACAATAGTTACTAGGGCTATCAGAATTTTTTTCTTAATTTTATATATGAGTGTATGTATTTCTATGTAGATGTGTGTATATAGGTGCATATATACACATATTTTTCTTGTAGCCTAGGGAAAAAGGATTACAGAATTTTTCAAATTCAGTCTTTCAATTGAATGATTGCTTTCAAATCTTTTAAGAATTAATATTTCTTGATCAGTGTTTCAAGCATCGTTGATTTGTTCTACTGTAAATAGTTAAAGTGAATTTATTATTGATTTTTCCTTTTTACTTATCTTTTTTTTGCGTGGGGGTATAAAAAGGGAAAAGGAAAAAAATTTCGAATTGCCGTCATAATTTTACTAAGTTGTTTAGATCACTATCTGATATAATTTTATTCTTTATTTTTTTTTTGTCTGAAAAACACTGAATTTGTATAGAGGGAATTTTTTTTTTTTAGCCAATGGAAAAAAGAATACAGAATTATTTTAATTTTGTCTTTAAATTAAACAGATGATTTAAAATCTTTTAAGAATTAATATTTCTCAATCAGTATTTCAAGTACCATTGATTTGTTTTACTGTAAATAGTTAAAGTGAATTTATTTGTTTTTTCTATTTTTTTTTTTGCTCATGATGGGGTATAAGAGAAAAAAAAACAAAATTTTCCAATTGCCATTGTAATTTTAGTAAGTTGATTAGATCGCTGTCTGATATAATTTTAATTTTTTTTAGTTGAAAAATGCCGAATTCGTATAGAGGGGAATTTATTTTAGGGGAAACCAAAAAACTAACTCACAAAACCAGGCGCCCCGGTCCGGCGAGAGCGGCGTACTGGACATGAAGACGGGAACTGTGCAAATAGATAATTACGAACAATCCATATGTTAGAAAAGTGCTAATGTCCTTGTAGAACACTAAAATAGACAGAGCTGCGTATTTGACTGGTTGTTTGCAACAACTAATCAGATGCGCGTTTGGTTTTGTTTGTTTGGGTTTTATGGCACATCAACCATTGTAGGTGATTTAATACCAAATCCATTTTCATACATATAAACAGTTCTATTTCAAACAATTCAGTTTAGCATAAGTACACAGTTTAAATGTAAAAAAACAGTTCTATTTCAAACAATTCAGTTTAGCATAAGTACACAGTTTAAATGTCAAAAACAGTTCTATTTCAAACAATTCAGTTTAGCATAAGTACAGTTTTTTGTTTACACAAAGTTAAATGTAAAAACAATTCTATTACTAACAATTCAGTTTACCATAAGTACACTGTTTGGTTTTATTTAACCCATAGATAGGATCCTATCAGATGCTACCACTCTGGGTCTGAGTGGACCTGGGAACGATGACAATAAAGGAGTATTCCACATTTCCCAAAGCTCCAGCATCATTAAAGCCTCGCCATCAGTGTCATATCTAGAAAACTTGTCGGGAGAATCTTACTCCTCTGCCGAGATGCAGTCTATGTATTCTACAGCCCCAGCCAACTGGGCCAAATGTGCAGTTGAGTAGTCTATAATCGTCCAAATGAATAAATTGCCAAGTATTTTTTTTTCTTTTTTCTTCCTCTAGTGTAAACTGGAGGGTGTATCAGAGACTGATCATCTCTGATAGGATCTGCTTGGCAAGGAGAGTATGATGTTGAACAACCTGAAACTCCCAAATAATCCAAGCAAAATACATCACTGACAACACCCTCTGGCACCCCAAATGTAGTAAGGCATATATTTAAAGTTTGATGACAAAATTTGATTAATTTCTAAATGTTTTATTATGTTTTCATTGTTCCATTGCTTTTTATTTTGAAGCTTGACCTTTTTTCTTTTTTTTTTTTAATTCATGATTATTTGTTTGTACAAGGTTATATGGTTGTTCATATTCCTATTCACTATAAATAATTTTCAAACAGATCTCTTTGACCCATAGATGGGACTCTAACAGGTATTATCACACCAAATCAGAGTTGACCTGGGAGTAATGGTAATGAATGAGTACTCCACACACCTCAGATCTCCAGAACTAGAGCCTGACCACCAGATGCAGTTTAGTGTCATACTAAAAACTCCCCTTCTTTCAGGAGGAGGGAGTCTCAACCCTCGGCAGGGTATACAGTGTATTCCAAAGCTCACCAACAGGTCAGGAGAGAAAAGGGAATGAAAAGCTTGAGAGGAGGATGAAAAAATAGAAAATGATGTGGAGGGATGAACGAGTGAAGAAAGAAAAGATTTAAATTGTTGACATATATAAAAATAGAAAAATGAAAAGTTTTTACAATTATTTTGTTTCGATATGACTGCAAAATTATAAAAAGTTTGTTTTATTATTATTATTAAGTGTATGTACTGTGTGGATTTTTTATAGGCGCATCTAGTAAAAAGAGATACCAGAAGGAACTTCTAATTAAGAAAGGAAAGACTTGAAATTCAGCTATTTCATAATGTAATTACACAATAAATAAAAAGATATATATTTTGATTCAGTTGAAGAAGTAGACTAAATAAGATCATGTTTAAGATTCCAATTTATCATTACTAAACTGTCCAATAGGATAATAGCTTAGAAAGTAAAAGCGTTGGATAAAAGGAACTAGTAGGTTGATAGGTTGGTTTTTATGGCATATCAACCCTTGTAGGTTATTCAATGCCAAATCCTGTTTATACATATATATACTGACCAGACCATTGGCTTAATGAGTAGAGAGTTCGCCAATGGTCTGGGAGACAGAGGTTCAATCCTAGCTCGAGTCATACCAAGGACTCAAAAAATGGTACTTGATATCACTTTGCTTAATACTCGGTATTATAAGGTAAGTATTAAAGGTAAAGTGGAGCAATCCAGGGAATAGAGTAGCACCCTCCACTATACCTTGGTGTAGTAGCTACTGAAAAAGGAGTCTTTGGGTCAGCCTCGAATAAGTTTGCCAACTTTACTTACATATACATAATAAATATATATGATTTATTGGTTGGTTGGTTAATTGGTTGGTTTTTAAGGCATATCAACCCTTGTAGGTTATTTAATGCCAAAGCCTATATATATATATATATATATATATATATATATATATATACACAATTTGTAAATAACATTTTGTAGGTAACATTTTAAACTAGCCAGAGCTAATTTGTTTGCACTCAATTAAATGTTTTCAAGTATTGCTATTTAACACTAATAATTCTGTTCAACCTTAGTCATTCATTTGCTCACAGTTGAATGGTTTCAAATATTGCTATCTAACACAAATAATTCAATTTAATATCAATCCTTTGTTTGTGCATAGTTGAATGGTTAAACAGTTTTATTTGATAGTTGGGACCCAAACAGGTACTACCGCTCTGAGTCAGAGTGGACCTGAGAGTAAGGGCAATGAAGGGGTACTCCATATTCCTCCAAAGCTCCAAGACTGGAGCCTAACCATCAGATAGTTAAGTGTCATATCCAGGACACTTGTTCGGAGATTCAGTCAGTGTATTCTACAGCCCCAGCTGATTGGGCTGTTGAGTATTCAATCTCTGAATCAGATACTTGGCTTTAGAGAAGAATTAACTGATAAGAGATATCCTCTAAGAATGGACAATCAAAATCCATCGATTGAAAAAATCAAAAATGGCATATTGCAGTGATATTTTTGTTAATACAATAACACTTAGAGGTTTGTGCCTGTTAATAAGTGTGTTAACAATAAGGTCAGTAAAGAATTGTCATATTGCAAATCCAGGTTCACAAGGGGAAAGAATGAACCCCAAAATCCAAGATCTAATGTGAATTTGTAGTGAGAGAAATCACACACGCAGCAGCTCAAAGCATGTATGGATATGTCTGGCGTGTAAAATGAAATCAGGAAAGAAAAACAGGCAATTGGGGAGATTGAACTCACATCCTCTTGATTGTGAATCATGTTTGATATCAGGACTACCTACATCCTGGCGTGCATGTAAATTACCACATTGTGCAATTGACCTGAATGTGACATTTTGGTATCATTATTTAAGTCCTGCCTGAATGTGCCAGGATGAAGGCATTTTGAGTCGTGGTGACACACGGCCCGAGACGAGCCTGGGTGTAGGACTGCTAAAGACTGTTGCAGGCAAAAAGGAATTCATAGGAAGAAGCTATGAGAACTGTCATTTTCAGCGTAGAAATTCGGCTATCCATCTCCTATTAAGAAGATGACAACACAGCAACAACACTTGAAATCAATTCCACGTGTTCAGTTACGAGAGACTCTTTTCTTTCGGTTACTGAAGAGGTATACTATCTATCTCCCTCTTCTTTCAGAATTGTCAAAGACATGAAAAAATAAATAAAAGAAAAAAATCCAACTTTCTAATCCACACAGCAATCTCACTCTGGCTCACAAACCAAAAAAGTACACTACTAGCTGTTAAAAAAGCAACAGACAAAATTTGTAAATGGTCATGACAGTTGGAAAGGATAGAAAAGTTTGTTGAAATTTCTAAGATGAAGCTTGATAATTTTTATCACTTAGAATATTCAAACTATTGTCTTCATCTTCATTGTTATACTAACGTTTTGTTCTGTTTGAGCTCCCGAGTTTGACATTAAACACCTGATGAAGGATGTATTGGCCAAAATGTTGTGAGTATAACAATGAAAATGAAGGCAATAGTCTGAATATTCTAAGTGATAAAAAAAGGATACAAAAGTTACCATATTTTGAGCTATACTTAAAGTGGTAAGTATCTAAGATTTATTTGTTCCTTTGGTAGATTACACACTGGACATAAAACCTTTCTCAAGGAAGGTAGGTGATTTTTTTCCTCTTTTGCCACAATGCTCTAATAACTAATGAAATAATTTCCAATCCAATTTTCTACTTAATTGCATGGGCTTCATGTTCACACTCACCCGAATCACCATAATTTCTTATAGGAGATAAGTATTAAATGCTAATTATTCATTTGCAATTAATTACAGTGTAACCCGGATATAAAAGAGTTGTCGGGACTGGAGAATAGGTATCTTATATCCAGGTTTGGTCTATTTTGTTTAGGTAACACAGGCTCTAATATATCTTATATCTGGGTCTCTTATATCAGGGTTAAACAGTATCATATACATTCTGTGAACAGGACATTTAGTGGTATCTTTTGAGCAAGTAGTAAATAATTCATAAAGTTTATCCTCTTATACTCATTATTATTATGCAAGACAACTTATAGGTAAAAAGTAAAGTTGGCGACCGTAGTCAAGGGCAACCAGAAGGCTCCCTTTTCAATAGCTACTACACCGAGGTGTAGGGGAGAGTTCTACTCCTTTCCTTGAATTGCTCCACTTTACCCTTGATGTGTACCTTATATTGCTGAGTGTTAAACAAGGAGGTATCAAGTACCATTTCTAAAGTCTTTGGTATGATGCAACCTGGAATTGAACCCAGGTCTACCGGACCATTGGCGAACACTCTGACTGTTCCATAATAGACGTTACATTTGGATATATATTTCATACACTAAATGTACCAACTATTATAGGACAGAGACATTCATATATATGAAGGCTGTTTAGAAGACTGGCTGATAGGAATCGATGGTGAGAGAGAGTCCAGGGAATCTATGGTATGATGATGATGATGATGATATAATTTTGAGTAAGTATTACTATCTAATACAAATAATTTGTACACAATTATACAGTTTCAAGTTGTGGAAATATTAATGTTGTCAGAGCCAATGCATTGATGCGTTTCAAAACATTATCTAAAACAGACCTTTTTTTATGGAACACTAACAAGTGCTATTACTCCCAGTTATAGTGGGCCTGGGAGTAATGGCAATGGAGAGGTAATCCCACACTTTCTAAAGCTAATTCAGCATCTATAGAAGTTAATTGCTATTTCTTTTCTCCTCATAAGGTGTCATCACAGGATGAACTTTGTTAATTTAAGTAGAAAAAAATTCAAGATGCCATCATGCTTCATACTTCGAAGGTCCCAATCTATTTGATAGGACCCTAACAAATACAACAACTCCAGGTCAGAGTGGGCCTGGGAGTAATGGAGAGGGAGTGATTTCATACCCTCCAATGTTCCAGAACAGGAGTCTCTCCTCCTTAAGCCATTTAGTATCATACTTAGAAGACTGTAGGAGGTGCCCATGGTGTAATGGTTATCGTCGTAGGAAATGGACACGGCGAAACGAGTTCAAATTCTGGACAAGGCTGATTGCATTTCACATAGCACTAATACCCTTGGGAAAGGTATGAATCCAATTATTCTCCCTCCAGCTATGGGTAAATAGTAGGACAGACTGGGTTCTTCAGCCTTGGTGAGGCAACTAGTCTAGGAGAAGGAAAACTCTGAATTCAAACCTGTTAAACTCCGCTTAAAAAAAATTGACCTTGTGTCATATCCTGCCTGAGCGGAGGGGTTGGTAAATAGGATCATACTTAGAAGACTGGGCTGTCTCTAAATGGAACAACAATTTTGAGTTACCAGTAACATAAAATATCAACTTCCAGAAATAAGTACAAGCAACAAAGGTATACTTTGTCTTCAACTTCACCATCAGATACAATTTAGTGTCATATCCATGATAACAATTTTGGGGGAGGTCTTACACCCCTGTAAAGGATACATTCTAAGCTCTACCAACAGAACATATTTTCATTGAGTGCTCCATATTTTTAGTCATATTCAAAGTCAGTGTATTCTAAGCTCTACCAACAGAACATGTTCTCATTGAGTGCTCCATATTTTTGGTCATATTCAAAACTAAGTTGAGCCTCATGAATGGTGACTATATCTGAGCCGCTGTTAGTGTATAGCAAAATAAATGACATTATAACTTACCTTGAACTCTTCCACTGGGGTGGTAACATCACTGTCACTGTCAGGAAGCTTATGAGGAAAGAGTGTAGCCGCAAGGGCAGAGATGAAATCAGATGAACTACACAGCAAGGCAAAGTCAGAGTTGTTATTGTACAAAAATAGCAGAAACTGCATTAATGTAATGGGGTAGTCATTGACCCAGGAGCCCATTTCCTCAGTCTAAAAAAAAAAAATTACATACAATGAAGATCAATGAATAATCATGTATATATATATATATATATATATATAAGCAATGTAGGTAAGAATAAGTGTATTTAATGATCGTGTTGTGAAGTGGTTCTACTTCATTTAGCATTAATTTGATCACTGAGGGATCCAACAGTATTAAGACAATATGTAACACTTCCCTTAATGAGTTCAGGAGTAGTGTAAAAAACGTTACATACATCCTAGCTAGGTAAGTAGGTAAGAATAAGTGTATTTAATGATCGTGTTGTGAAGTGGTTCTACTTCATTTAGCATTAATTTGATCACTGAGGGATCCAACAGTATTAAGACAATATGTAACACTTCCCTTAATGAATTCAGGAGTAGTGTAAAAAACGTTACATACATCCTAGCTAGGTAAGTAGGTAAGAATAAGTGTATTTAATGATCATGTTGTGGAGTGGCTCTACTTACTTCATTCAGCATTGATCTGACCATTGATAAAATCACCATCGAAGCTTCTAAACAGATTTCAATTTTATTTTCTTTATTTGCCACGAATACTGGTTTGCTGGTAGGAACACTAAAGATTACTGTCCAAATCACATCCAAGTTTAGCTGAAAACAGAAGAAACATATACAAAACATAACAAACATAATGACAGCAGATATATATCAATACAATAAGATACTGACAAACCATTCATAAACTCAATTGAGTTTGTCTATAGTAGCTTACCTTGATACACAGGGGAGTTTCCAGTGGCATAATGGCTAAAAGTGCTGGACTGTGCCCTCAATGTAAATGAGTTCAAACTACAGTCATGCTATTATGTTTATTTTTAGATTAATACCCTAAGGAAAGGTATGAACACCCTTATCCCCTCAGCTAAGGTTAAATAGTATTACTACTCTTCTTCTACAAGGAAGACTTTGGCATTAAATAACCCATGAAGATTGATACACTCTTAAGCAAAAAAACTAAACCATGACACAAACAAGATCCCTTATTTCCTTCAGCTAAGAATAATTATCTAATTTAGCCTCAGAGAGTTGTCTTCATGACCCCACTCCGCAAACCAGGTAACACCTATTATATAGCACCAGAAACATCAGGTTTAATCCTAGATGCTTGAGGCACCTCTACAGAACTATTTTTGGCACCACATTTCCATATGGAATAGTTATAGCCAACAATTCATAGCTATAGAAAATTCATCACCAAAAGTTCATACCAAACAATGATCACCCCAATGAGGAAGCACCAACTATATAACACCAAAAGGTAGTTGAGTCATATTCAATTCCAAATGCTTGAGGCACTCAATGAAGCCAATTTTAGTAACACCTATCCATACACAGAGAAGATCCTGTTTAAAAAAGAAAACTGGATTATAATAAACCTGCCTTTAACAGGAAGTATAAGTAAATTTGGGGAGCCTTTTATTGCTACTTTTGAAACAAGTATGGCATTTATGGAAGAGTGATATGCCTAAATGCAAGCTACTAAAAGAAAATGGAAAAAAAAAAGAATAATAATCACCATTTGTAAATAATCAGAGCTAAGTAAATATTGCTTGTAATTGTCTTTAATTGGAATCATTTTAAGATGAGGCTTCTTAATCCGAGTAATTACTGGGGATACGGTTACAAGACTCATCATTCCTATCCGAGGTTGCGGTAAAATCACCCAAAGAAGGCCAGAGGTGAAATTTGGCCGAAACATAGTGAAAGAAGAAACAACACAAAAAACTACCAAGATGAGGACAAAAAGTCCGCAATGAATAAAAACGCCTAAATATTGCTTATATAAATAATTTGCATAATCTGCATAGATTAAAGTGACCATACATATTTAATAACAATAATTTGCCCGTGGTGTAATGGTTATCATCGCAGGAATTGGACACAGCGACCCGAGTTCAAATCCTGGACTGATTGCATTTCACATAGCACTAATACCCTTGGGAAAGGTATGAATCCAATTATTCTCCCTCCAGCTATGGGTAAATAGTAGGACAGACTAGGTTCTTCAGCCTTGGTGAGGCAACTAGTCTAGGAGAAGGAAAACTCTGAATTCAAACCTGTTAAACTCCGCTTAAAAAAAAATTGACCTTGTGTCATATCCTGCCTGAGCGGAGGGGTTGGGTAAATATGATAATTTGCAAACAATTATATAACTTCAATCATCTATTTCTATCTAATGCTAAGTTTTTTACAAGCTGTTATATAGCTGTTTTGAACAAACCCTGGTTCCAGCACCCTGTACAGACACTTACCTCACATCTCACAAACCATAAAAGTAAGATGAACAAAACAGGCTGGGCACTACTAAGGAAGCAGAGATGAACTCATAAGCGACATTTTCCTGTGGACTCCTACACATGGACACACCAGAGTTAGCTGACCAGCAAAGACTTACATTCATCAGCTGTGTGTGGACACTGGATGCCGTCTAGAGGACCTATCAAGAGTGATGGCAGGGTAGGATGTTGAGAGAGAGTCAAAGGAATCTGTGCAACCAGCATGACTTGATGATGATGATATGGCTCTGAGTAATTATTCCTATCTAATACAAATAATTTGTACATAATTATATAGTTTCAAGTTGAGGAAATATCAATATTTTAAGGGTCAGTGTATTAAAATAGTTTAAAATCATTTTAAACTTTATCTAAAACAGACCTTTTTGATGGGATCCTAACAGGTACTATTACTCCAAGTTAGAGTGGGCCTGGGAGTAATGGCAATGGAGAGGTGATCCGACACTTCCCAATGCTAATTCATCATCTAGTGAAGTTAATTAATTATTTTAAGTTTTTTTCCCTACCAAAGAGTTATCACTAAGGAAATTTTGTGAGTTCAAACAGAAAAAAAATCCAAGATGCCATCTATGAGAGTGAAAAATATTTATAATTCAAAGTTCCAAAAATTAAATTAACTCACCTGTAAGTCAACAGGTAATTTAGTGATGCGTTGTCCCAGCAGTAATGCCATCAGTAAAAAGTACACCTCACAAACATTGTTATGGTAAGGCAGAATCCACTGGAGTGCCAAGAAACCAGGAACATGGCAGACATCCGTGTTGATTTCTCGTTTGTGGTTTTTGTTCCCGCTCACATTTAAACCTAAAGAAAATAGAAATTAATACATTTCACTCAAAACTAATATCTTTATTATAATGAATTTTTTTACTATTGCTTTCCTTATGAAAATAATTTTCCTGGCTATTATTATAATTATTATAGTCACTTTTCTTAATAATATCTTTATTATAATGAATTTTTTTACTATTGCTTTCCTTATGAAAATAATTTTCCTGGCTTTTATTATAATTATTATAGTCACTTTTCTTAATAATATCTTTATTATAATGAATTTTTTTACTATTGCTTTCCTTATGAAAATAATTTTCCTGGCTATTATTATAATTATTATAGTCACTTTTCTTAATAATATCTTTATTATAATGAATTTTTTTACTATTGCTTTCCTTATGAAAATAATTTTCCTGGCTATTATTATAATTATTATAGTCACTTTTCTTAATAATATCTTTATTATAATGAATTTTTTTACTATTGCTTTCCTTATGAAAATAATTTTCCTGGTTATTATTATAATTATTATAGTCACTTTTCTTAACAATATCTTTATTATAATGAATTTTTTTACTATTGCTTTCCTTATGAAAATAATTTTCCTGGCTTTTATTATAATTATTATAGTCACTTTTCTTAATAATATCTTTATTATAATGAATTTTTTTACTATTGCTTTCCTTATGAAAATAATTTTCCTGGCTTTTATTATAATTATTATAGTCACTTTTCTTAATAATATCTTTATTATAATGAATTTTTTTACTATTGCTTTCCTTATGAAAATAATTTTCCTGGCTTTTATTATAATTATTATAGTCACTTTTCTTAATAATATCTTTATTATAATGAATTTTTTTACTATTGCTTTCCTTATGAAAATAATTTTCCTGGCTATTATTATAATTATTATAGTCACTTTTCTTAATAATATCTTTATTATAATGAATTTTTTTACTATTGCTTTCCTTATGAAAATAATTTTCCTGGCTATTATTATAATTATTATAGTCACTTTTCTTAATAATATCTTTATTATAATGAATTTTTTTACTATTGCTTTCCTTATGAAAATAATTTTCCTGGTTATTATTATAATTATTATAGTCACTTTTCTTAACAATATCTTTATTATAATGAATTTTTTTACTATTGCTTTCCTTATGAAAATAATTTTCCTGGCTTTTATTATAATTATTATAGTCACTTTTCTTAATAATATCTTTATTATAATGAATTTTTTTACTATTGCTTTCCTTATGAAAATAATTTTCCTGGTTATTATTATAATTATTATAGTCACTTTTCTTAACAATATCTTTATTATAATGAATTTTTTTACTATTGCTTTCCTTATGAAAATAATTTTCCTGGCTTTTATTATAATTATTATAGTCACTTTTCTTAATAATATCTTTATTATAATGAATTTTTTTACTATTGCTTTCCTTATGAAAATAATTTTCCTGGCTTTTATTATAATTATTATAGTCACTTTTCTTAATAATATCTTTATTATAATGAATTTTTTTACTATTGCTTTCCTTATGAAAATAATTTTCCTGGCTTTTATTATAATTATTATAGTCACTTTTCTTAATAATATCTTTATTATAATGAATTTTTTTACTATTGCTTTCCTTATGAAAATAATTTTCCTGGCTATTATTATAATTATTATAGTCACTTTTCTTAATAATATCTTTATTATAATGAATTTTTTTACTATTGCTTTCCTTATGAAAATAATTTTCCTGGCTTTTATTATAATTATTATAGTCACTTTTCTTAATAATATCTTTATTATAATGAATTTTTTTACTATTGCTTTCCTTATGAAAATAATTTTCCTGGCTTTTATTATAATTATTATAGTCACTTTTCTTAATAATATCTTTATTATAATGAATTTTTTTACTATTGCTTTCCTTATGAAAATAATTTTCCTGGCTTTTATTATAATTATTATAGTCACTTTTCTTAATAATATCTTTATTATAATGAATTTTTTTACTATTGCTTTCCTTATGAAAATAATTTTCCTGGCTATTATTATAATTATTATAGTCACTTTTCTTAATAATATCTTTATTATAATGAATTTTTTTACTATTGCTTTCCTTATGAAAATAATTTTCCTGGCTATTATTATAATTATTATAGTCACTTTTCTTAATAATATCTTTATTATAATGAATTTTTTTACTATTGCTTTCCTTATGAAAATAATTTTCCTGGCTTTTATTATAATTATTATAGTCACTTTTCTTAATAATATCTTTATTATAATGAATTTTTTTACTATTGCTTTCCTTATGAAAATAATTTTCCTGGCTATTATTATAATTATTATAGTCACTTTTCTTAATAATATCTTTATTATAATGAATTTTTTTACTATTGCTTTCCTTATGAAAATAATTTTCCTGGCTATTATTATAATTATTATAGTCACTTTTCTTAATAATATCTTTATTATAATGAATTTTTTTACTATTGCTTTCCTTATGAAAATAATTTTCCTGGTTATTATTATAATTATTATAGTCACTTTTCTTAACAATATCTTTATTATAATGAATTTTTTTACTATTGCTTTCCTTATGAAAATAATTTTCCTGGCTTTTATTATAATTATTATAGTCACTTTTCTTAATAATATCTTTATTATAATGAATTTTTTTACTATTGCTTTCCTTATGAAAATAATTTTCCTGGCTATTATTATAATTATTATAGTCACTTTTCTTAATAATATCTTTATTATAATGAATTTTTTTACTATTGCTTTCCTTATGAAAATAATTTTCCTGGCTATTATTATAATTATTATAGTCACTTTTCTTAATAATATCTTTATTATAATGAATTTTTTTACTATTGCTTTCCTTATGAAAATAATTTTCCTGGCTTTTATTATAATTATTATAGTCACGTTTCTTAATAATATCTTTATTATAATGAATTTTTTTACTATTGCTTTCCTTATGAAAATAATTTTTCTGGCTATTATTATAATTATTATAGTCACTTTTCTTAATAATATCTTTATTATAATGAATTTTTTTACTATTGCTTTCCTTATGAAAATAATTTTCCTGGCTATTATTATAGTCACTTTTTTTGTCTAAAATTATCTTTATGATGATAAAATAACTTTTTTGACAATAATTACACTTATTATATTTTTTACTATAATTATACTTATTATAATAACTGTTTTGCCTTGTATTATATCCTAATTATAATGATTTTTTTTTTTGCCTCGTATTATTCTCATTTATATATATATACATATATATATATATTGTGTGTGTGCATGGTGATATAATAAGGAAATAAACTCAATGAATCAAGTTCAAATCCTAGACAAGAGAGTTTCGATTTCACTTTATTTTAATGTTCTTGGGAAAGAAATGAATCCAACTTTTTTCTATCCAGCTATGGATAAATAGTAAGGTAGACTAAACTTTGGTAAGGCAACTAGTCTAGGAAAAGGAAAAACTCTAACTTCAAAACCTACGAAGTGTTGTTCAAGAGAACACCATTCTTCTGTTATAAACTTATCTGTGAAGTGAGGCTGGTCCTATATAAGCCTTAACCACTTTAAACAAATCTACTGTATAGATAATCCAATGGTTCACATCTTTAACTGAACTATTGGGGCCTCATACATTAAGATTGATGCAATATATATGAAAATATAGATCCATATTATAGCTTCTGATAAATGAAAAGTGCTCCAATTTTGGCTAGCACAGCAATATAAAAATTGAATGGAATTAAAATCCCACTTTCTTAGTTTTGTTTTATAACTAATAGTTTGATATGTTTTCTATAAAATAGGAAACACAATCATCAGATAAGTTTTTTACAAAAAATATTGGTAAATATTTGGATTTGGTAAATATATACTATTTCCTTGTAGGAAGCGCTTGTAGTGCAATGGTTATTGTAGGAAATGGACACAACAACCTGAGTTCAAATCCTGAACAAGGCTATTTGCATTTCACATAGTGCTAATGCTCTTAAGAAAGGTATGAATTCAACTATTGTCCCTTCAGTTATAGGTAAATAGTAGTTTTTCTTAACTTTGTTATGACAATTGGTCTGAGAGAAGAAAAGTCTGAATTCAAATCTGTTAAACTCCATTGAAGAAAAATTGACCTTATGTCACACACCCTGCTCGTGTGAAAGGATTGGGTGAATAAATACATATACTACTTTCTTGTCCAGTCTAGCAGCCAAATCCAAGTGCAAATCTATGTCCTTTGCAAGACTAATGTATACTATGATATGATATCTGAATTTTTAAAAACTAATTTGCAGATTTTTAAATCTACTGCATAAAAGAATCTGGATTTAATGTAAATGTACAAAATGATTAAATTTTGAGGAAGAAATGGTAACAAAAAAAGATAAGCAAAATAAATAAATAAATAAACAGAAAAAAATAGTGCAGTGGGGGTCTCACCTAGCATAATACTCATTTGACTCTTCAGGACTGTCTCTGTCTCATCCAGCCACCCACCGCCATGACCCCCTTCACGGAACCGTTGAAGAATGACACCATTACGTAACAAGAGAATCAAAATTCGCAGAGCCAAAATCACAGTTGTTTGGTGAAGATGGTTCTGCATAAATAACAACAGCCAATCAAAACCGAGACCCTTGTCAATTTCCTCGGCTATCCTGTAAAACAAAAATAAAAGGAAAAAATATGTATAAATACATTAGAATGCACTATAGTTTGTGGCATAATATCTCTTGTGGTATCATCCCTTTTTTCAATACACAATAGACTCTTCTAATAAAGATATAACATTTAATTGTAATCCACTCAGAGAGTAAGTAGCAAAAGCTACACTGGCAACATTGTATTACTTGTTTGCTGTAATATGTAACTTTTATTCTTCTCTCTAAGTGCATGTTTGTCTTATTTATTCTATGTCTTTTCTGAGGACATAACAATATCTTAAAAATGCTTTTTTTAAACTAAGAATTGAATTTTAATAAAATTTTTGAAGCCTCTGAAATTAGAAGATCAATTCAGGTACCTTGGTAGCAATATCTTATTTACTGAAAGTGATGTTAACATATGCAAAGGTTAAACATGGTGCTATTGATAGGTTATCAATCATGAAGAAATCTGATCTCTCTTATTAAATAAAATAAGAATTCTCCCAAACTCTATCTTTGTAGAGTGTATAGCTGCACCACTTAGACTAATGAAACACTTGGAGAAAATGCTGTCTTAAACAAATCCCGGAAAGAGCACCTTACAAAACAGCAGGTGTACATCCACTAACCTTCTCTCTTGCAAACCATTCAACTAATACAGACAAGGCATGTTGGGCACTGGTGGGAAAGTAAAGAACTTATACATGATTTTCTCCAACATTAACACACTAGTGTTGACCAAGCAACAAAAATTTACATTAGCCAACTTTGAGCAAACACTAGATGCCATCTTGAAGGTCCTACCAGGAGCAATTGCCATTAGGGATGGATGGTGAAAGAGTGTCAGTGGAATCAATGCTGTCAGCACATTTTGATTATGATGATGATTTGAATAAGGATGCAATTTTTAAGTGCGCGGGGGGGGGGTCATTTCCAGAATTGAAAATGTATTGCCAAGAAAAATGTCAGGGGAAACTCTTTGAAACAGCCATTCAACCTTTCATTTTTAAGAACCGCAGTCATTGAACAAATTTGTCAGAGTAAAGAGGCCATTTAATGGTCAAGGATACTGAATATTTAAACTGCAATAGGTATGGAAAAAATCTATCCAAAAGTGACCAGTACCTAGCCTGTTTACAAACTACAGCCTGTCTGGTATAATATAAAAACTAGGTGTTTAATGAGAGAGCAATGACATTTCCATTCAGAGCAGAGCTCTGGAGATTCTGAAGGCTCATTACTGTCATTATTTCTTGTAACCAGAGATTTATCTCGCTAGAGTAAAGAAAAACTTAAGCTCTGATCAAAAAATGCCTTTTCTAGAGTTCACCCCTATTAAATATGTCTTTTAAGTTAATTCTTATAATCATCCATCACAGTTTTAAGTAAAGTTTTATAACCCACTTACACCTCCATTATTTCACAACATGAGTGACCTCCCCTTAACTCATTATAACCCAAATTTTTAATATTCTGATTTCTAATGAAATTATTATAAGGAAACATAAAAATGGATGATAAACACACTGAAACATTCACTTAACCTTTATTACTGTAAATATAAATTATATTAATGCAAAGTTCACATTAAATCAACAAAATGTAAGTATTTAATTAGATTTTCGTATTTATTTTAACTTTTCTCAAATGAGGACATTGGGTTAAGATGGGTTAACAGATATTAGATTGATTGATTGATTTTAATGGCATGTCAACCTGTCTATGACTAGAGTTTAGAGAATTGCATACATTATATGTTCATATTTACATTATTTTGAGTAGTTTCCAAAGCGTTTTTTGCACATATATAATATCAAGTATTCATTTACCAGCTCACTGGGCTAGTGGGTAGAGTGTTCACCAATAGTCCGGGAGACATGGGTGCAATCCCAAGTTGCGTCATACCAAAGACTTTTTTAAAAAAATGGTACTTGATACCTCCTTGCTTTACACTCAGTAATATAAGGTACGTATCAAGGGTAAAGTGGAGCAATCCAGGGAAAGGAGTAGTGCCCTCCCCTACACCTCAGTGTAGTAGCTATTGAAAAGGGAGCCTTCTGGTCACATCTAATACAAATAATTTGCAAACAGATTTACAGGATGAGCACAAAAGCATTCCTTGATTTCAAGAATTTATAACATCAAAACCTAATGGAATACATTTGTAAATATGTTACCTGAAGTGCCCTTAATCCAATATGACTGTAACATGAATTCACAGGAAGATTGTGGATAATCAAGTTAGATGAAAGTCTATGAAAACGATGTATTGACATTGAACCTCTTGTAGAGTAATGGTTATTTCTAAATCTAAATGTGCAACTGCATGAAGGATGATGTTACACACTGCTGCAGTTGCATTCCCTGGCAAGATACTCTGTCATTCAGCAGAACAGCATTAATAAGATGACCAAAGGTAAAACTTGTTTGTCAGAAATAAAGCTAGGTTGGTAAACCAAATCTGCCATGCTCTGAAAGTTAAAAGATCACCATCTTACTGAAATACTAATGGGAGGAAATTTTCTGTAGCACAATAGCTAAAGTACCATAGATAGAACCCAAACAGGTACTACCATTAAAGGTCAGAGTGAACATGGGAGTAATGGTAATAAAGGGGTACTCCACACTCCTCAGAACTGGAGCTTCACCATTCGGTGCAGTTTAGTGTCATACCGAGCGCACTACTTTCTGTAGGATATACATCAGCATATTCTAAACCTCACCAATAGGGAAAGGAATTCGTCAAATTTGAAATTAATAGGGTATACTGTGATCTCCTCCATTGGAGATCAAACCAGCAATCACAGAATGCAGAGCCGAAACTCTACCACTGATCTACTGGTCTACACCGCACACAACCAATGCCAAATTAACTAGTCATAGGGGAGATCATAGTATACACTACTGATGAGACCTAATAAGGTCGAAACAGCTGTACACTGGTTTTGTATGTCATACGCAGTACTTGCCGGATTTTCTGGTCATGTTAATTCAATTTATAATATATTATTCCGCCATTCAAAAATAAAAAAGGGAATTTACTTTGTGTAGCATCATCATAGAGAGATTGGATAAATACATAGATAAGCAAGAGTTATCTGCCCTTTTCTTTGCACTGTCATCATTAAAACCATTGTATCTCTGTACCAGATAGCATCATTTCAAAGAAAATCAATGCAAAAGTGAGATAACTTGTGTAAATATATGGGAGAAAATAACAGAATGTCAGAAATGGTTTTGCCATGGTATTCATGGAGTAGATTAGGGTAGTATAGTCAGAGTTTCAAAGTTCTCAAAGAAACATACAAAAGCAAAGAGGTTGTTATTGGTTTTCAATATCAGAAAAAGAATAGAGAGAGAGATGTGGTTACAAAAAGAATCCCACTCATGTTTTATTTCGGGTAGTATCTCCTTCAAATCAGTAAGGATATTAAAAGACATTGAGAGGTTTTCTTTCGTCAATCCAGAAAAAACTTTGGTTCATCTACAGTTTGTTTTCTTAATTCAACAGCTATGCCAACTAGAATTACTTTATAGCACCACCTTTCTTTAACCAACTCCAAACTGGTTATTAATAAGAAAGTGGCAACTCACAAGCCACAGATATATATTAATGGTTTCAATCACCTTTTCAAGACTGGAGAGAGCCCACATGGTCAAGTGGTTAATCTGCTAGACTGTGACATTGTACAAAGATGGCTTTGGCATTAGATAACCCACAAAAGTTGATATGACATCAAACAAGCAAACCTTTTCAAAACTAACTTCAAAACACAGCATTATAAAAGTAAAAAGGAAAAAACAAATAACAATTACACATAATTGTATCCACTGGAACCCAGTCCAAGTAATTTTAAGAGAATTTCCAAGCAGGTGTTCCGTAATCTGATATTATGAGATGATGGTGTATCATATGACTGAATGCCATCTGAAAAAAAAAATATATACAAATAAAAAGAAGAAATATAATTACTATCAACAACTCAAAATGATATCATAATTTTTGTCGCATAGTTTGTCATGTTGTAAAGTTTAGCAATAAATAATATCAAATGATATCCATTTTCATTGTATAATATTATGATTTATAAAATCCTGGTATCTTTAACCTAGAAGAAAATTAACTTTTTACAAAAAGTTAGTGTGTGTGTGTATATATATATATGAAAGTAGACATGAAAATAAGCACTTACTATGTCAATTAACACCTAACAGAAAAAAAAGAGGGTTTAAATAAATTATATAAATAGATATTTGTTTCTGTAAGCACCACATGTGACTATTACCACCGACCACTTCAGAGTGGAAATAGGAACATAGAGCTTACAAAAAAAAAAGAGGATTATCTATACAAAATGTTTGATGGTGGATACATAATCATGAAACTACCAGTAACCCAATAAACTAGCGCTGTTTTTATATTTTTTTTTTTTTTTTTTTTTTTTAAAGAGATATTAACCATAGTCTAGGTATTACTTGTGTAGGTTTGCTAGTCAAATTTACATGAGTGAGTTCAAGTCTCATTGGGTGTACTATTCATATGGCCTTGTGCCACATGTTCTCAGCAAAAGCTGGAAAAAATACAAGTAGACCCATTCATTTTAAAATATTTACTTTTTTCTCTCTTTGGACCTACAATGAAAAAATTTTTTACATATCTATTTATATAATCACACACACAAACAAAATGAGGATTTTAGTATATAGAGTAGTCCAAGTTAAAAGTATGGAAAGTTCATTTTTAACCTGAATGAGATAGTATGCTTTGGTAGAATGATATGGTAAACATAGTAGTTGTTTAATTTTGGGTACTAATTTGCAATTATGCAGAAATATATCACAATGAAATAAAAAATAAAATTATAAGAGTCCTCTAGTTCAAGTGTTTGAGTATTGACACTCCTTCCAATTCTTGATGCTACATTGCTTGTTTACAACTTGGGAATTGAGATGAAATTTCAATTCTCATCTGAAGTTACTTTAATTCTTGGACACTTTTTTTCTCTATTTATAAAATCCTAAGAATACACAAGTAGTGTTGCAATTTGATGACCACATTCTTCTTAGATTACCAACTTTCAAGGTGAAGGCCTACCTAGGTGTTCCTCGGGGCTGTCAGGCTCATTGGTCACTGTGCTTGAGCCATTGAGATTGATTGCCTTCTCACTGGCGGAAAACGGGGGAATGGTGGACACCAGGAACTGTCCCAACCTGAAAATGCAAACAATATAACTTGAATTACAAGACTCCTATCATGTGAGTAAAATTTATAGTAAGTTGAGGTAACTTTTACAGGCAAAGATTTCTTCATTTGGACTGACACACACACACACACACACACACACACACACACACACACACACACACACACACACACAGGGAGATTAAAAGATATGTTAACACTCTTATGAGAGTACCTATATTATATAATTTCAAAGACATGTTCCTAATCCTTGTCAACATGTTCTTGGAATCTTCCAAAAGTAATAAAAAAGTTTATATTTCTGTGGTGCCCGTGGTGTAATGGTTATTGTCGTAGGAAATGAACACGGCGACACAAGTTCAAATCCTGGACGAGACTGATTGCATTTCACATAGCACTAATATCCTTGAGAAAGGTATGAATCCAATTATTCTCTCCAGCTATGGGTCAATAGTAGGGCAGATTAGGTTCTTCAGCCTTGGTGAAGCAACTAGTCTAGAAGGAAAACTCTGAATTCAAACCTATTAAACTCCACTTAAAAATTGACCTTGTGTCATATCCTGCCCGAGCAGAGGGGTTGGTAAATATGGTTAATATTTTTGTGGGAGTAACTTAATTAAAAAAGTAGAAATAGTTTTATGGAGACCACCTGGGGAACATTTCAATAATGTGTTGACAGGAATGGTTAACAGGTTGTGATTTTAAAATCATAATGTCATAAAGGAGCTCCCATACAAAAGTTATCTTTTTTAAACACCCTATATATATATATATATATATATATATATATATATATATACATACATACACACTAAAATTTTATTATGATTGATGATAATTGCCTGACATCATAATAAGGTCAAAAGATTTTTAATACAGCTTAAGTTACAATTTAATTGATCATCTAAAATTTATAAACAAATTTATTTAACCCATAGTTGGGAGCCTAACATATACTATCACTCTGTCTCCAGAACTGGAGCCTCACCGTCAGATGCAGCTTAGTGTCATACTCAGGACATCTCTTTTTCTTCTGCAGAGGATACAGTTAGTACATTTTAAGCCCTGCTGATACAGCGGTCAATCAATAATGGGGGAGTGGTTAATTCAAATTTACCTTAAAAGAGAGTTGGAATCAGAAGCTCCCTGCAGCAGTACAGATATAACACTGGCAACTGTTTGAATTGTCTGGTGTGATAATTTGTGGTCTTTGAGAATATGCAGAAGACGAGATACCAGACCAACTTCTCGCATTAGATGCAGGTTACTCTTCTGGTCACTGCAAAAGAAAATATATCAACTTAAAGTGTAAAAAACAAAGATTTAAAATGAATATAAACATAATCAAATTATCTATCAAAATTATTTGTGTATAATACTCACTCATGTATAACACATACCTCTGATTTTGGACTACGAAATTCTAGAAAAAGTTAGTGTATTATACATACTGACTTTCTAATTCTTGTGTACAATATTCAGATTAAAAAAAATTGTAATAGCAAAATTTAACCCAAATTTAAGATTTGTTTCACTTTTGATTGGTTCATACTAACTAAAAATAAGAATATATATATATATATAATTATGAATGGAGGAGTTGATATATTAAGTTAGAAATTACCATGACAAGAAAATCCGGCACACACCTACATGTGACATATGGAGCTCTGAACAGATGTTTCGACCTTATTAGGTCTCATCAGCAGTGCACACCGTGATCTCCACCACTGGAGATTGAACCAACAACCACAGTATGCAGAAGCCGAAACTCCACTACTGGGCTACTGGTTAATGCCACATATAAGCGATACTGAATTAACAAGTCATGGTAAATTACGCGACCACTTGACCTAATGTGTCTTTTTTTATAGGTACGTATTCCCTACAGCGGACACGGCCACCTCTGGGGCTACGTCTTCCCAAGTCGGAGTTATGAGTCCTTGTAACATAAGCCTCATGGGCAGCAAATATAATTATAATTATGAATGGAGGAATTGATATATTAAGTTAGAAATTACCATGACAAGAAAATCTAGCACACACCTACATGTGACATACAGAGCACTGAACAGCTCTTTCGACCTTATTAGGTCTTATCAGCAGTGCACACCGTGATTTCCACCACTGGAGATTGAACCAACAACCACAGTACGCAGAAGCTGAAACTCTACCACAGGGCCACTGGTTCATGCCACGTATAAGTGATACTGAATTAACAAGTCATGGTAAATTGCGTGACCACTTGATCTAATGTGTATTTTTTTATAGGTATGTATTCCCTACAGCGGACACGGCCACCTCCAGGGCTACGTCTTCCCAAGTTGGAGTTACAAGTCCTCATAACATAAGCCTCATGGGTAGGAAATATAATTATAATTATGAATGCAGGAATTGATATATATTTAAGCGAAAGAAATTGGCTGTACCCCACTTAAAAATTGATTTTGTATTGCATCCTGTCTGTCATCTTTGGTCTCTATAGTCAGAGGTCAGCAAACGAAAATCTTATTTTTTTTAGTGTTTTTAACACTTGGGTAGCTAAAATGGAAAATGGCAGCTTTTTGCCTACAAGTTCAACCCCATATGCTTGGGTGAAGCAGAAGGTCCCAGTCGGTTCTAGGGCAGTTGGACATTGAGAAAGAGGGCTGACAGGCTGAGTTTGGGTTCTCTCTCTCTCTCTCTCTACCGTAGTTTGGTTCTGAAAAGCTAAGTGATGCACATGTACACAGACACACATACAGCCCCAGGATTGGTTTGAGAGAAGCTGTAACAATCATCAATAAAGATGGGAATATGATTCTATTCCTAGCTTTGTTTCTTTTTCCTTTGTGAACCAAACCCTTGTCTTCTACAGTTTTGACCAAAACTGGTGGCCAACTTCTTTTTAAAAATCAAATGTGATATGAAGATTAGACTGGACTGACTGCAAATTACTACTAACACACATGGTCACGGTCGCATCCAATATTTATTATTTCTCAATACAAAAATGTTTATAAAAATGAATCTTACCTAGACTCCGTGAGAAGTTCATAAAAATGTTCATAAAGTGATCGCTGCAGATCACCAGGGGCCTCATGCCACACCTAAATGAAAAGAAAAAGTTTGGTTGTTTTAGAAACAGCTTACAAAGATTAGTCAATCACAATATATTAAAAGATGGAAACAGATGACAATGCATAAAAAATATTTGTCTTTTCAGAAGAAATATTAATGTTTATAATTAAGTTATTTTCTTTTTCATAGTATTATTAATATTATCACCAGTTTTATTCCATCTTATTATTGTTGATTCTCATCAAAACATTTTAGGTTAATACATTCTTCATTATCCCATTTCTTTTTTTCTCTACTATGCAAGATTTTCACATCGGTTTCGATGGGTGGTTTGTCACTGAAGTCTGAGAAACAATAAGTCTCTTAGGGTCTTCAAGATGTTTCTAAGTATTCTAGTTGATTTTGATAGTGTTGTGGTATAGATGGGCTTGATTCTTCCTCTGATTTCTAGACCTTTGGAGACCATCCCTAGGGCTTCATGTACAATTGGCATCACAGTCAGCTTTATGTTACACAGCCTTTTTTTAGCTCTCTAGCAAGATCCAGGTATTCATCTATCTTTTCACTTTCTCTCGTTTTTATTCAAAGATTCATTGGAATGGCAAAATCCACTGGATGACAAGTTCTTTTCTTCTAGTTAATTGATACTAGGTCTTGTGTTCTGGTCAAGATTTGGTGATTCATTGGTATCTCAAAGTCTCAGAGAATTTTATGGATCTCATTTTCTAGGAGACATTTTGAATTGTGCATATACCATTTGTCATCATTGTCAAACATAATTCCCAGTGAATCAATTTTCTCCACCCGCCATGCCTACACTTGCATTCCTTTTAATTTTATGACTAGTTTTAGTCCTGCTTATTCTTGTGGTTCTTTATCATAACATTATCAGTTAATAAACTCTTCATAATTATTACCATTTTATTACTAGTTCAATTCCATTATTGGAGTTAGTATAGTATTTATTTCTAAGACTAATAGCCAAAAATAAATTAATTAAAACTTAGTTCAATTTTAACATTTTATTAAAGAACAAAACAACGACCAACAATATAATTTCCTTCCTGTGTATAGAGTCAAGTTTGAGAGACTTATTGGTGTGATGGAGAGGATATCAGGTATCTTCTGATTTAGTGATTTCTTGAGGAGAATTTCTGGTCGACATGCAGCCAAGAAGTGGTCTGGAATTTATCTGGTGATTTTTGGTATTTTGCACCAAAACTTCTGGGCTATTCGCGCAATTGGTATATCCAATCACAGGAAAACTCTCTTTCACTTAACCTCAAACACAGGAATAAATATATTTTACTGACCCAACACCATCTTATTATTGTTGCTTTTCATCCAACTATGGCTTGATACACTCTTCATTGTTACTATTATTTTATTACTAGTTCAGTTCCATCTTATTATTGTTGCTTTTTATCCCAACACTCTGGGTCAATACAGACTTTATTTTACTTCAAATGTACAAGATATTTTCCTACCATGTGACAAAAAAAGTTTGTGGCTTTTATTTTATCTAATGGATAATTAGAGTACGCTTTTTGTTTATTCTTCTTTTCTTTTTACATGAAATTCTGGCAATCATTAATAATTTTGACTAGCATTTACCTTCATCTTTTTAATTCTACTTGTTTTGTTACAATCATTATCATTAATAATTTAGACAAGTATCATCCTACATCTTCCTAATTTTACTTGCTTTATCAATCATTATTATTAATACATTTAACTAGTATTGATATTTACCCAACCCCTCTACTCAGGCAGGATATGACACAAGGTCATTTTTTTTTAAGCCGAGTTTAGCAGGTTTGAAGTCAGAGTTTTCCTTCTCCTAGACTAGTTGCCTCACCAAGGCTGAAGAACCTAGTCTGCCCTACTATTTACCCATAGCTGGAGGGAGAATAATTGGATTCATACCTTTCCCAAGGGTATTAGTGCTATGTGAAATGCAATCAGTCTCATCCAGGATTTAAACTCGTATCGCCGTGTCCATTTCCTATGACGATAACCATTATACCACGGGCACCTCCTTTTTTAACTAGTATTAGCCTTCACTTTTCTAATTCCAGTTGCTTTTTATCACAATTCACTCAGGTCAATACTTCAGTAACAGCAAGCAACAGCACAGATTGGAAACAAGAATAAAGAATAAGCACCCAGTAAGACTCAAACTCATATACCCTTCTGTCTCAGGGAAGATTAGTTTGCTTTTTTATGGTGTTGGGATGTGAAAAAAGGTCAGTTTGATGTGGGATGCCCTGTAGAAAGCAAGCCTCTTAGAGGGTGGATGCAAAAATTGCTCAGTTCCATCAGCATTCCACTTCAAGGACCCCTCAGAACTAGTTAAAGCAAAAGCAGAATTACAGTCTTCAGACAATTGAGTAGCCTCAGTTGACTAAAAATAACAACACACATGACTAGCAGCCCTTCCTCAGTATACCTCTAGTCAACTCGTTTGTTCTGTCAGTCAGTCAAAAAAGCAGTCCGCAAAGAACAACAACAACCCCGCTCCTGCTGTTGGCATGCTCTTTTATGCAAGTTCCGGCATATAGAAATTTACATGTGAGGTAGATTTCTTCTCGTGAGAGATGAGATCGGCTCACTATAACTTCTGCCTCTAGAAGTGAACATATTTTTTACTGCTTGACAGCGCTTTGATCCAGGAGTTAAGTTTCTTCTCTCGCTACAGCTAATCTTACTGAAACTTGTCACATGAACTCCTTTCAACTCAAAAAGTGCTTTAATGGGATTTGTTGGTCAGAGATTTGAAGGAGCACTCCCACTCCAACAGGTGCTCAGAACATTTTAGGTCAAAATTAATCAAGAAAATCTAATTCATCCAGAAAGCAAACAAAACTGGCATCTGTAGGAGTAACTCCTCCTATCATGAAGTAAGGAGTGCTAGAACTTTTTAAAAGATGGTACTAATTCAAACAGAAAAGAAATAGAATTTTTATTCAACAAAATGTGCTTCAGAAAATTATTTTTATCCCAAATTATACCAGGCTTTCTGCTAGTTTATATATAACTTTCCAAGGTTTTACTTACCTCCAGATCACAGAGAAGGTCCTCAAAAGCTGACCTATTTGGGATGACACAGCTCTCCCGCCCACTATCCACTGTGCCAACCAGAGAGAAGGTCAAATGAAGAATGTGGCTGTTTAGTAGATGTCGTTTTTTCTTAAATAACATTGCCAAAGTCTGAAATGTATAAATAATGATAAAAGTTATCAACAGCTGGGAACAAGTCATGGATTTTAAAAAATCTTATTCAAATTTAAAGAAAAAAGTTATATCAAATTTTATCAAATACGTAACCAGAATCATTTTTTAAAGTTCTGTTTTAACTACAGTTTAACTTTAAACCCTAAAATTTGTACACAAATTGGTCCTTATGATAAGATACATTTCTATAAAATTTTAACAAAACAATGCTGTTTGAGGACTTATATATAATTAAAAGATCTGTGGCTATTGTATCACACCAATTCCAAATTTTGCATCACATAACTTTATTCCTACAAATGAAATTTATAGTACAATAAGTACTTTGCCAATGTACAACAGTTAATAAACATTCATGATTGCTAATATTCTAGAACATAGTTTATTTTCTTATTCTTCATTTGTTCACAATTTCATATCACAAAAGTTTGCTCAACTTCCACCATTCTTGTTCATTAATGAATTATCAATTTACCCAACCAGATGATTATATTAGACAGAGATATCTATACACAGTCGCAACATAGGGAGTAGGGATTTTGAGACTCAGCCGAAACCGTTATTCTCTCAAGTCTATTTCAAAGAAATAAAAATTCATTCAGAACAAATCCTTTGTCTTTGACTTTGGTTGGATTCAACATCCTGACTCAAACTCTCATAAATAATTATCTTAATTCACTACCTTCAATAAGTTTTTTTTTTTTGCCTTAAAATAGTGATTTACAGAGTGCAGAAGTAAAATTTGGAATAAATTTTAAAACATTTTTTTAGTCTAAGTCCAATTTAAAAAAAAAACAGATAAATCTAAATTTTCATGATTAGCTCTATTATTCAAGTGCTTTTTCATTAAAACTCAGCCCAATATGAGTGAGCAAGAAAAGAAAGGAAAAAAATCTGATTTGCTTAATGCTGAAACCAGGCTAAAAAAATTCCAAAATAATTGAAGTTTCTTTATGGCTTCCATCAATCCCAGAGCATAACTGCCTTGATTACACTATATGAGGCATTTTAGAAGAAAAAAAATGCAACTTCCTATCCAAATATTGGTTTGCTTAAGACTGCTATTGAGGAAGAATGGAATAAAATTTATGAAGAATTTATTTTGAAGGCATGCAAATTATTTCAAAGGCGTGCTGATACAAAAATTGAAAAAAATGGTGGCAATATTGAGTAAATTTACTATTTTGTGTCTATCTTATTTTTTTTGGTATTTTTAAAAATCAAAATTAATCTTGTTTTATAATAGAGTTGTTTAATATAATACTATAATATTTCTGTAGATTGCTGACAGTATTCGTAATGTTACTTGAAGAAAAAAATATTGTGGTTCATTATTTTAGGCCCATGAAAACTGGCTTTAAAACACAAATGAAATCCTTCTGCTCACATAATTCAGTGGAATAGATTTCTGGCTGAAATAATAAAAATAATCTTTAAAACTTTCAAATATGTTCTACTCCTTGTTTTTTCAAAAGATATATTTTTGTTTAAACTTAACAGCTAAATTTTACCTGTAAATAACTTTTATCAATTTATCATAATATTATCCAAGAAAAATTTAACAATATGTCATTTAATAATATGACATTGAGCCCATCTAAGTTCTGTGCATACTTGTGAGTGGGCCTTCATGTGCGAGTCTGTGATCTGTTCTGCTGACCTACACACTAAGTGGTCAACATCAAAGATTGTAAGGGTGACTGGGTTAAAGGTATTTGTTTTAAAAAACACAATAGATAAAAAGAAATAAATCATTTTGCTTTTTGTAGAATGGTCAGTTGTCAAGTATAAGCTGTGCAAACCAGTACAGGCACAGAGATTTAATGAATTGAATCTGCAAAAAATTGAGTTGGATGCTAAAATTCTTTTATATTCTAAATTATATATAAAGCTAATTTTGTTAAAATATGAACTTGAGTATCCAATGACCTAAGTTATCAGTGTTTATACATGGTAAGTACAAGCAGCTAACCACAAAAATATTTTAAAAAATGGGATTTCTTCCAAGCTGTGACTGTATTAGTACTACTGTATGGATGCATCACCAAGACATTAACAAAATGCATGGAGAAAAAGCTAGATGGAAACTACAACAAAAAAATGTTTTGTACTGTTTTCAATTAAACCTGGAAGCAACACTCACATAAAACAGCAGCTGTATGGCCACTTACTTCCCATCTCACAGACCATCCAAATAAAACAAACAAGATGTGCTGAGTACAGCTAGTGAAGTGAGGACAAAATCATAAGCAACGTTCTCTGATAGACACCTACTCATGGATGTGCCAAGGTTGACCAAGCTGCAAAGTTTGGTTTGGTTTGGTTTCTTTGTTTAATGCCATATCAACCTTTGTAGGTTATTTAATGCCAAAGCCATCTTTGTAGAAGAACAATAGTGGTACTATTTAACCCAAAGAGGGGAGGATAAGGGGGTTCATACATTTTCCAAGGATATTTGTCCGAAAGTGAACGTAATAGCACAACTGGAATTCAAACTCATCTACTACAATTTTGCAGTCCAGCACTTCAACTATTACACCACAAAGACACCGTCCCAACCAGCAAGGTCTTACATTCATCAACTCTGAATGGACAATCGATGCAGTCTAGAGGGCCTGTCAAAAATGATAGGGATGGATGGCAAGAGACAGCCAAGGAACTCTATGCTATCAGTATGACTTAATGATGGTTATGCTTCCTCTGGTTGTAGGGATTCATTTTAACAGCATGTCAACTAATCTAGGGTTATTTCATGCCTAGAGGTTAGGAAATCATGTTCAGTGTACATTTAAATTTATATTTTTTATGTAGTTGTTTCTTAAGAGTTTTTTTTAATACAGTTATATCAAGAATTCCTATTTAAAACAAATAATTCATACAACATTATATGTTTTTAAGTAATTATTTATATTCAATAATAATAACTTGTTTTACATAATTATATGGTTTCAAGTAATTAATAATCCTTAGTGAAAAATTATACTGAGTAACTATTTTTAATACTAATAATTGAGAATTATACGGTATCAAGTATCTCTGTCTAATACAAATAATTTTGAAACAGATTTATTTGACCCATAGGTAAGACACTAACAGATACTACCACTCTAGATCAGAATGGCTATGAAAGTAATGACAATGAAGAAGTACTCTATATTCCCCAGGTTTCCAGACAGTCCAATTGAATACAAATAAACTTTGAGCAAATCTATTTGATTCCTAGATGAGACCCTAACAAGTAATACCACTACAGGTCAAAGTAGACCTGGGAGTAATGGCAATGAATAAGTACTCTATATTCCCCAGGTTTCCAGAACTAGAGCCTCACCATCAGATGCAGTTTACTATCATACTCAGGACACTTCGTTTTAGGGAGTCTTACCCCACTGAAGGGAATACAGTGAATTCTATGCCCAGCCAACAGAGTGATTCCCCTGGTTGAAAGTTAACCAATGTAGCTTCAGTGTTATACCTGTTTGACATCACTAAACTCACTTATATTCCATTTTTGTTCAGTAATCAATTCCCAGCTTGATTTCCTACACATCTATGTATGAATGTAAGCATTTATTTATCTAAGTCTTTTCATACCTTTTTTATCTGTCTATATATCAGTCTTTTCATGTATATTTATAGAGGTATCTCTGGACAATAGAAAAAAGTAGTCAGTTAAAGAAATGCTGCACCAAGTTCTATATGCAATCTGTGAAAATATTATCATTACCTGGTATCCTCGAATTCGGTCCATATCCCACATAGCAGACTTGTTACTTCGGACGACACAAACCAGAGCTTTGACAGCAGCATACAAACCCTCGACATCAGTTGCCATTGCAATCAAGCCCAAAAGAGCCCCTGTACCACCAACATTTTCAAGCATTTTGGCCACTGGACGAGGGCAAAATGTTCGTACTCCTTAAATTACAAGAAAAACAAAGGTGTGAATCAAGTTACTATGGTAACAAAACCATTCGAAATTAATTAAAAATCTCAGGTTCAAAATTTAATAACATTGAATGAATTTTACCAAATACTATAATCAGTCATATATAACATGCATTGGAAAAAACATCTCTTGTGTATAATACATAATGACTTTTTTGAATTTGTAGAAACTAAATTTATTTGTTCAATCTTTAATTCAGTTTGTCCGGGAGACCGGGGTTCACTCCCAGGTCGAGTCATACCAAAGACTTAAAAAATGATACTTGATACCTCCTTGCCTAACACTCAGCATTATAAGGTACATATCAAGAGTGTAGTGAAGCAATCCAGGGAAAGGAGTAGCACCCTCCCCTACACCCCGGTGTAGTAGCTATTGAAAAGGAAAAAAAAAAAAAATGTTTTAAGTCACAAAATTTACACAGTATTTAGAGCAAAGGCAAAGACATATTCATATACCATACTTTTGGTGAAAATAAGTTCAAAATAAGTAAAGTTGTCAACCCAAAGGCTCCTTTTTTAATAGCTACTACACCAAAGTGTAGGGAAGGGTGCTACACCTTTCCTTAGATTTCTCCACTTTATCCTTGATATGTACCTTATAATCCTGAGTGTTAAGCAAGGAGGTATCAAGTACCATTTTTTTGTATCGTTGGTATGACTCATCCTGGGATTGAATGGTCTTCCAGACCATTCATCAACACTAGGCCAATGGGCTGGTATTAAGTTCACATTATGTTAAGTAAAGTTGGCAACTGTAGTCAAAGGCAACCGAAAGACTACCTTTGCAATAGCTACAACATTGAGGTGTAAGGGACGGTGTGACTCCTGTCCCTGGGTTGCTCCACTTTAACCTTCATATGTACCTTATAATGCTGAGTGTTAAGCAAAGAGGTATCAAGTACAATTTTTGGGGGGTCTTTTGTATGACTTGACCTGGGATTGAACCCCAGTCTCCCAGGCCACTAGGCCAAGTTCACAATAGAAGAAACAAATTATAAATGAATATGCATTCCAGTGGTTATTTCTGTGTATTAGTATAAAACAAAAGTGTTTGTTATCAATTATTTTGGAGCATAAATATAACTTACTTTTGGCCATGCTATTCTGAATATGGTGACACATAATGTAATATTTAATACTTGTGTATAATACACAACCTAGTTTTTTGGCTAAAAAATCTGGAAAAAAGTACACAAGATATAAGAATAATTATGGTACATTATTTTTTCTTAGTGATTTAAATTTTATATCTTTTTATTTCTTCTATTAAAAATTTCAAAGTATTTTGCTTTAATTTTCTTAAAAGTGTGTCCAAAAGTTTCCAGCATTATTTTTTATTAAAAACAAAGCAATTTCTGTTGCATATTCATTTTGTCTGAGATGAAGAATTACCATTATTATTCACTGATATATTTTGTGTATATTTATAGTAGTGTGATCATATTGGTTATCATAGTCCCAATGTTTCAGTAATTTTACCTTTTTCAGGTGCCTTGTAGTTGGTATCCTTCAAATATTAACTGTAAATATAAAGAGTATTTTATATTCTAAAAAACAAAAAAGGGTCTTACCAAGATATCCCATGAGTATAGCTCCTAAACTGCGTGCTGGTCCACTTAGATGTCCTGCCGAGTTGTGAATAATACGAATTGGTGTAGCATTCTCGTGAGAGCCCATTGCCAACTGGAAAGAAAATCAATAAACTTTGATATATTTTACATATTTTTTTGTATATAAAATTTCCTCCCGTGCTTTTGTATTTTATTACATTCATCATTGATCTATCAACATTTGCTATCATCATAAACCCATATTCAGATTATTAACCAATAAACCCATATTCAGATTATCAACCAATAAACCCATATTCAGATTATTAACCAATAAACCCATATTCAGATTATTAGCCAATAATACTCAGATTATTAGCTAATTAACATATATTCAGATTCCAGTCAAGTGATACAGACTAATTTCTGTGGATTCCTTTTGATCATCTTGAGACCAATCCAGCCTCTAACACATTAGCCATATTTTTATAAGTTTTTTCATCAAGCTTTAAACCAAGAGATTTTAACTGATACAAATATTCGTAAATCAATCACTATTATTACAAACCTGTTTGGCAATAGATTTACTGTCCACTTTGTTGTAAACTTTCCGCATCTTTGTGATAGTCATTTGTGAGATGGCATGAGCATGGACACCAAACACAACTTTTTCTTCAGACACAAGGGAAGGTAGCACTTCACTCTCTGGAAAAAATAATAATAAATTATAATAACTAGCAGTAATTGTCAAAAGTTCACATTTTATAAAACAATCTTTTTGTAAACCAGCTAATTAAAGAAGAATAATATGCATAAAAAACAAAACATTAGCTAATTTTATCTATTACTTGGGTTAATGATACTAACAAAAGTGTTCTTCATTTCTTTCTTTTATTCATTCCTCTCTCTCTGTTTCTGTCTTCCCTTCATTTCTTCTTTCCATTGAAGCAGATAATAAGCCTCTGATGCATAGCATTATTGCTTCCTCTCTCTCTCTCACTATATTTGCTTTTTTATTCCCTCTGACATTACTCCTTTCTCTCTCTCTATCACCTTCTTTTTCTGTCTTCATTTCTTTCTTCCTTCCCTTGAAGCATATGATGAGCATTTGATGTATAGCATTATCATTTCCTCTCTTTCTTACTTTCTTATGTTTGTTTTCTTATTCTCTCTGATGTTCTTCTTTTACTCATTTATCTCTATCTCTTTCTCAGTCTTCTTTTCCTTTTTTCTTCAACTGAAGCAGATGATAAGCATCTGATGTATAACATCATTGCATCCTTTCTCTCTCTTCCTTTCCTTATTCTCTATAGCATGAAGCATGTACTTTTTCTTCTCTTCCTTAGCTAAAAATCTCCTTTTTTTGGTTGGTTTTATAGCATGTCACATCATTTGATTTATTTTCTGCTCAAGTCAGTCTAACTCACATAGTTTCCAATTATATATGGTACAAAAAGATATCTTCATATTCATTTTTATCAAGAAAACACTTTATACTTAGTTGCAATACTAATGTTTTGAGAGCCAACATATTAATCAAGTTCCCTATTATTTTTAACAAAAAACACTTCATACTTAGTCGCAAGTTCATTCTCATTTTAAATTTTAATCACAAGCAAACAAAATTTTTGCAGTGTATTTAATAAAGGACAATTTTTCTTTTTACAGAAACTTTTATTTGGAATTTATTTTTTATGTCACTGCACCCATCTTAATCAATTTGATGATTTAATTGATTGGTTTTACAAAAATACAAAATGTCAACTCTTTTTGGAGATATTTAATGATGAAGTCAATCTTCTTTTTAAAGTAATTATATGGTTCCAAGTAATTATTCTTATTTAATCATGATAATATAATTAAGTAGATATTGGTTTGGTTGGGTTTTATGGTATATCAACCATTGTCGGTTATTTAATACCAAATCTTGTTTACAAATCACATATTTTATATATATATATATATATAAAAACACATTTTGTCAATAACATTTTAAAATGAGCTCGTTTTTTTTCACACAGATAATTGGTTTCAAGTATTTCTATCCAATATGAATAATTCTATTTATTATTAATCATTTGGTTTGGTTTTATGGCATATCAACCATTGTAGGTTATTTAATGCCAAATCTATTTTTATACATATAAACAGTTCTATTTCAAACAATTCAGATTAGCATAAGTACATAGTTTAGTTCTATTTGATCCATGCTATCAAGTGTAACCACTCTGGGTCAGAGTGGACCTGGGAGCAATGGCAATAAAGGGGTACTCTGCATTCCCCAAAGCTCCAGCATTACTAGAGCCTCACCATCAGATTGTTTAGTGTCATATCCATGACACTCGTTGAGGGAGTCTTACTCCTCTGCAGATATACAGTCAGTATATTCTGCAGCCCCAGCCAATTGAGCCAAAGTAAATATTCCTAATACAAACTATATGTACATGCTTATATGTAGAAAAACTGATAACAAGGTAATCCAAGTGGAAGGAGAGATTTATTGGATTACCTTGTTATCAATTTTTCTATATATTGTCGAATTACAATCCTTTATTTACTTTCACATGGTTATATGGTTTCAAGTAACTATTCCTATTTAACAATAATAATAATAATTAAGTAAATATTTCTATAACAAACAATATGTACATGGTTATATCATCATCATCATCATGTCGTGCTGGTAGCACGGATATCCCTGACCCTCTCTCGTCACTTTTCCCTATCGTTCATTGCTTCAGGCAGGTCTTCAGGACAACATCCTGTATCCTCACATAGTTGCTGTACAATTGGTGTCTTGTGGGGTGTTGCCGCCAGGACTTGTTCAAGATTGCTCACAGCATTCTTGTGTAATTGCCGTCTAGCTTCTTCTCCAGTCGTTTTGTTAGAGTCCATGTAGTGCATCCATATAGCAGTATTGATGTGACCACTGCCTGGAAGAAACTGCGTTTCATTTTATCGGTTAGGTCTGATTTCCATATAATCAATAGCCTATTGATAGCTGTCCATGCTTTCGTTAACTTCGTGTTGATGTCCTTTTCGGTTGATGCAACGCTGCTTCCTAGGTAAGTGAATTTGTCTACCAGTTTAAGAGGGGTTCCGTCTAGAGTGGAGATGTCACCCATTTGATTTTAGCACATATATTCCATTTTGTGTGCATTGACATAGAGGCCTATGCCTGCAGCTGCTCATTCCAAACTATGCAGTAGTGTTTCGGCTTGGTCGGGTGTATTTGCCAGTATTGCTATGTCCTCGGCGTAGTCGGTGTCGGTAATTGTTTTTGCGGGGTATATGGTTTTCAATAATTATTCCTATTTAATAATAATAATAATGATAATAATGGTTAAGTAAATATTTCTATAACAAACAATATGTATATGGTTATATGGTTTTCAATAATTATTCCTATTAAATAATAATAGTAATGATAATAATAATGGGAAGAGTCCCCATGGCAGAACACCTTAAGTGCTGGATTGTAGCCTCGAAAGTTAGTGAATTCAAACTACATTCACGCTATTACATTCACTTTCGGACTAATACCCTTGAGAAAGGTATGAACCTCCTCATTCTCCCCCAGCTATGGGTTAAATAGTATCACTGTTGTTCTTCTATGAGGATTGCTTTGGCATTAAATAACTCATGAAGTTGGATAGGTCATTAAACAAAGAAACAAAACATATAATAATGATGATAATAATATAGTTAAATATCACTAATACAAATAATTTGTACAGTTATATTGTTTCAAGTGACTATTCCTATTATATAATAATAACAATAATAATACAGCTAAGTATTCCTAATATAAATAATCTGCACACATTTATATGGTTTCAAGTATTTAATAATAATTTGTTAATAACTATATATTTTCAATAATGATTTCTATGTATTACTAATAACTTAACAGTCAGTATATAGCTTCAAATGATTATTCCTATCTACTGCGATATGCGTCAAGTTGAATTTGGTCGAAAGTGAGAAAGTTTTCAGCATGAAGGAAATACACGCAGAACCACCTTTCCCGTGTGATTACATGAGAAACAGTTACTGTAAACGCGTAATAACATCAACCGCCGAAAGTAAACGTGTTTATTTTTGTTTTTTTTTATAATCACAAACTGCATTCAGAAAATGAAAATTAACGTCCAATGTAGTCTCTGCATTTAATTGATCTGGCGTATATATATATATCTATATATATATATATCATTCTCTTAATACCCTGTCCGGTGGCAAAAGCTGCTTGGTAGCATCAGGGGTGGCAGTACCGCCTTGAGCTACTGAAACTGTTATCACCCCTGGATGGCGTTGTATGATGAAAAATGATTATTCCTATCTAATAAAAATAATTTGTACACAATTTTGTAGTACAAACATTGTCAATCAGAGAACCATAAACCTTAACCTTTCAAGGACATTTATTATGCCCTAAGTCCTCACATAATTATAGTTCAGTGTTACTAGCTTAAAATCCCACCTGTAGGACATCTTTTCAACTGGTATAATTAAAATCCCATTGTATTTTATATGTAAGATAAAACCACCTTAATAAAAAAAAAAAAAAAAAAAACTAAAAGTGTTTATATAAAAATAGGAAGATGACGTACTGAGAATAGCTGCCTGAAAGCTTCCAATATAAACTGGTCCCAATTGATACATGGTCTGGACAGTGTTAGTAGAAACAATGTCTTCAAGAAGATGACATGGTCCTTGCTTCCAGGTAAGGCGAGATTGTCGGCGCAACTGTGGGGGAGTTCCAATGTATGCAAACACTGTGGTGAATGCTGTGGGACTGGCTGTGCCCCCAGCCCCAAGATTTGGAGAAACATAATGGAGCTGAAAGAACAAAAATGAAAATAAAGTTTTTATAACTTGAGAAAAAAAATTCTTTGGTAAAGTAAATAAAACTATAAAAAACAATGAAAAGTACTTATAGGTAATCAATATCTGGTAATAGTGAAATTAATTATTTTTATTATAAATTTTGTTTTATAATCATGATTTAGCTGGTAGAAATTTTTAATTGTAAAATTTTTACTTTAAAAGATTAAGCATTTTTTTTTATAGAAAGGTTGGTTGGGTTTTATGGCATATCAACCCATGTGGGTTATTGATTGACAAATCTTTTTTGTCTATGGGATTTGTAGTTTGTTGGTAAACATTTTTGTTAAAGGAATTGTAAGGGAATGAAAAAAAGGTTAGTTGATGACTTCTGGAAAGGTTGGTTGGTTTTATGGCATATCAACCCTTGTGGGTTATTTAATGCCAATCCTGTTTATATCATATATATGATTTGTAAATAAATAGTTTGTAGGTAACATTTTTAAACGAGGCAGAGCTCATTTGTTTGCACACAAATGATTTCAAGTATTGCTATCGAATGGTAATAATTCTATTTAATATTAATCATTTGTCTGCACACGATTAAATGGTTCCAAGTATTGCAATTTATTGTTTGTAAACAGTTAAAGAGTAATTGATATCTAACACTAATAGTTCTATTTGTACATAGTTAAATGATTTCAAGTATAAATAGTTCTATTTGACCTAGTAATGAGACTGTGACAGGTACCACCATCCAGGTCAGAGTGGACCTGGGAGTAATGGCAATGAAGGAAAACACCCCATTCTCCAAAGGTTCAAGACTGAAGCCTCACCAGTAGATGGTTTAGTGTCATATCAGGACACTCCTTTATAGGGGAGGGGTCTTACCCTTCTGAGATGCAGGTTGTTTATCGGAAGGAAGACTTGGTTGTTTATTGGATGGAAGATGCTAAAAATGATTCAAAAAAGATTTATTCTAAAACCCAAACATATAGAAACCTTAAAATCAATAAAATAAAGAGAAAAATATGCAAAAGAAAAAAAAAGAAAAATATGCAGAAGAAAAAAAAAAGAAAAACAAATATGGAAAAACAAAAATAGAAAAAAAAAATGAAGGAGAGAAAAGAGAAACGAAAAAAATGGATGAAAAACTAAAAGAAAGAAAAAACAAGAGTAAAAGGGAAAAAAAGTGTTTTCTCTTGTTTTTTCTCAATAAAATTAAAAGGAAAGCAAAACAAGACAAAAAAAGAAAAACAAAGAAAAAAAAGAAAAAAAGAAATGAGTTAAAATAAATAATAAATACGATTATTCATAGTGGATAGAAAAGAAGAAAAATATGAGTAACAGAAAAAGAAAAAAGAAAGAAAAGTGAGAGAAAAAAGAAACAAGAAAAACTAGAGGTAAAAGAGAAGAGAAGAGAAAAAAAAGAAAAAAGAAAAATGGAAAAAGAAAAAACTGAAAAAAATATAGAGAAACAGGAAAAGAAAAAAAGAATAAACTAATGTTTACCATTCTACCTGTGTGTAGAGACACACAAAAAGAAATAAAAATTGCATAATACTAATCTAATGATGAGATTAGCTTCCTTTGACACAAGGCCAGAAGCAGAGAGTGCTCACTGATAATCAAACACACTAGTCTAGCTCATTAACCATTATACCACCCAAGGCACCTAATTATATCATATGATTAAAAAATCATTTTACCCAACCGGAACTTTCAAAATCAAAAGGGATCAGAGATCAAGTTTCAGCTAGGATCAGAGTATGGTGTAGCTGCGATCCTGTTTTCAAGCAGACTGTGACAAAAAGTGAGGCATGCTTGGTTCTGGAGATTTCAACATGAAAACAGCATCTCCCCATTTCAACAAGGGAGAATTTTGATGTTGTCTGACACCTCTGGAACATTGGTGGCAGTTAGCAGGCAACATTTGTTATCTCCCCCATGTGACTGTGGGCCCTGGCATTAAACTGTGTTGTATACTTTACCAATGTAGTGGAGGGATAGTTAGAAATAGTTAACTTACCTTTTGAGTGTTCACATGATGGCTGTCAAGGAATAAACTGACATTGCTGTTTTTCATGATACCAGCTCGATGAAAAATCAGGATCAAATGATGCCATTGTCCTTCTTGGGTGAGATCCGGACACCAAAAACGAACGGTATTATCTCCGAGGACAGGCTCCTCTTCCTGCTCACATCCAGTAACTGAAACAGGACACATAATACCATTAATAATGCAAAGCACAAAATCAGGATCCAATGATGGTGCCATTCTTAAAGTCGGAGCACCAAAAGCAGACTGTGTATATATATATATATATATATATATATATATATACACACACACACCAACCCCTCCGCTCGTGCAGGATATGACACAAGGTCAATTTTTAAGCAGAGTTTAAGAGGTTTGAATTCAGAGTTTTCCTTTTCCTAGACTAGTTGCCTAACCAAGGCTGAAGAACCTAGTCTGCTCAACTATTTTACCCATAGCTGGAAGGAGAATAATTGGATTCATACCTTTCCCAAGGGTATTAGTGCTATGTGAAATGCAATCAGTCTCGTCCAGGATTTGAACTCATGTCGCTGTGTCCATTTCCTACGATGATAACCATTACACCACGGGCACCTCCACATATATATACATATATATATATATATATATATATGTGCACAGGCACACACACACACACACACACACACACACACTACCAGTCAAAAGCATTTTATTCCTCACCCTAAAAGTTGACACATTTTTTCATGACATTGGTTTCGTTGTGCAGTGATATTTGGAGCAGTCAGCCTTCTGTCACATAAGCTCTGCTCTTGTCATTACTTTTGATCTTGTTTTGTCCCATTTTCCAATGTCTCCTAACAGTATAATCCACAGCAGTTCTGGGAACTTTCAAAAAATTTCTCTGCTTGACTATCCTTCTACAAATCAATTTTTCAAAAGATATCTGGTTATACTAAGGTCAAAGTTACAGAGGAAAACTTGTATTTAGTATAATAAATAAAAACATTGTGGTGTTTAACTTGTTTCATTAAAAATAACACTTTTAAGATGAGAAATAATAATTTTCAAGAGTAGCCAAATACTTTTGACTGGTAGTGTATATATGATTAATAATAATTTTTTTTGTAAAGCAAGTTGAAAAATGCATAAACACTTTTAAAATAGAGGTGGTTTAGAACCTAGAATTAAAAAATTAGAGCTGTAATACTTATTACTCCAAGTTTCATGTATCATTAGATAAGTAAAATTTCCATCCAATGGCTTGTCTTCCATATTCATGTTTTCTTAATTGATCAGGCTATAAAAGATGATTTTAATTGATCAGGAAATACAAGATGTTTACATGTGAATATATATATACATATTTATATAAGTTGGCCAACTGCAGTAAAAGCCGAACGTTTTTTTTTTTGATAGCTACTCTGCTGAGATGCAGAAAAAGCACAACTCCTTTTTCAGGATTGCTACTTATACTCCTTTTCCTGTTTGATGATTGGGCTGACCCATGAAACTCAGAGAAACAGAATGAGAGTGTCACAGGATCATAACATGAATTTTAAGTTTTATGTATACATATATAAAACACATTTACAATTCAATAGCATACAATTCAATAGCATACAATTCAATAGCAGAGTTCAATAGCATACAATTCAATAGCATACAATTCAATAGCAACAAATTCTTGCAATATTAAGTTTTTTATCATGTTAAAATGAATAATGAAACAGCCATAAATATTTACTTTCATGGTAGCATGAAAATATTTACATTATAATTAGGTGGGTATCAAAGGTTAGCAAGCTTGACTAACAAACCTGCAAGAGTGAGTTTTTAGTCTCATTGGGTGCCTCATTCCTTCGACCTTGTTCCACATCTAAGCAAAACGGTAAGTAAATTACTACTTTATAATTTGGTGCCAATTCAGCCACATTACTTAGTATATCAACCATGGAATAGTCATGTGACTTAAAACAAGTATATATTTCTTCAGTTGGATCTAACAAAATCATGTGTGTTGAATACTAGCTCAAGTGAGGATCAATAATGTAAAACTTAGAGTTATGAGTTCTTATTTAGTTCTATTATTATTACAATTTATATTTGAAATATAATGTGATGTTGCTTTGCATATTTGTGCAAAGAGCGCTGTAAAGATTTTAAAGATGAAAAATGCTTTTAGCATTAAATTTTAATCATAACAGTATGTACATATATATTTTACACCTTATATATATATATATCATATTTACCAACCCCTCCGCTCGTGCAGGATATGACACAAGGTCAATTTTGAAGCGGAGTTTAAGAGGTTTGAATTCAGAGTTTTCCTTCTCCTAAACTAGTTGCCTCACCAAGGCTGAAGAACCTAGTCTGCCTTACTATTTACCCATAGCAAGAGGGAGAATAATTGGATTCATACCTTTCCCAAGGGTATTAGGGCTTTGTGAAATGCAATCAGTCTTGTCCAAGATTTGAACTTGTGTTGCCGTGTCCATTTCCTACGATGATAACCATTACACCACAGGCACCTCCATATGTATATATATATTAGCTTATAATATATTATTTCATAATAACTATATATATATATATATATATATATATGAAGAAATGGTAGATTTTGGTAAATCTGACAAGAAAAATAAGTGGAAAAGTGGATAAATCAAAACACTGATAACAGACTGAGCAATGATATTTCATCTTTATTTTAGAAAGACTTCATCAGAATGATGTTTTGTTTTATTTTAATTTCAGTATAGGAAGAAATAAGTAAATAAATTATCAACCTGAATTTAAGAAAAGAACTATCATTCTGATGAAGTTTTTTTTAAATAAAGACAAAATATAATTGCTAAATCCGTTGTCGGTGTTTTGGTTTAGTCACTTTTCGACTTATTTTTCTCATATATATATATATATATATATATGGAAGTAAATAATGGAAATGAATCTGACAATATGAAGGTAATTGAAAAACTATTATATATATATATATATATATATATATATAAATAAAATATTTGAAGTTATATATATATATATATATATATATATATATGCATGTATTAGCAGTGAACTTACCAGTAGTTGGCATACTAGTTTCCTGAGTGGACACAATAAGGGAGCGATCCTTGGCTGTCAGAGTAACACTCAGGCAGATGAGATTCTCATCGCGGCCCTGTAGATTGCGGACAATGGTCAGCAAGCGCACCGAGTGGGGGTCAGTTGATGCGCAGCTGAATTTGTCAACACAGAACCACGTAGAGTACGTTAGTCCTGATTGAGGAGGAAACATTCTCTCACCTGAAGCATAACAAGAAAAAAGACTCAGAAACTCATATGGGTAAATGATTAAAGTTTGAACTATTCAAAACAAACAAAAGAAGGAACCACATCATCAACATATATTTCAATATCTCATTTTCACCATAGTCAGAATATTATATATTCTCTATTAACAGAGTTTCTTAAGGGATCATTTATATAAAGGTCAGCTCTTCTGCATTGGATCAGTATGTAGTATCTGTATCTATGGAATTTCCAGCTATTTTAAAAGTTATGACATAAAATTAAAAAATAGATCAAAGTAAAAAGATCTAAAAATAAAAATAATTAAATCAAAATCCGATTATAATTTACCAAATGTTTTATTTTAGCTGTATTTGGCTACTATTTGTGGTTTTAATTTTTTACTTCCCAAAATGAACTCGGTGCATTTCAGTATCAAGTTCAGGAGACTCATTTTAGGATTGTGTTAACCCTCAGTAGAGAATGCAGTCAATGTATCCTGAGCCTTTCTGACAGAGTGCAAACATAGTTTCAGTGGCAAAGACATACTATAAAAGGAACCTTGTTTTGAGAATTCTAACAATATGGCAGCACAACTCCATTGCACTAAGAGACAAACATGTGAAACTCACTAACCCTACATTAAACCTACTTTATGAATACAATCACAATCTAAAAATTACACTCACCTGTGCCGATGCCTCCAATAACGACAGGATCAGATGATCCAACCACTCCCCCAACAACTGAAGGGGTTGGTGGACCCTGGGGAGCAATACTGGGTAAATAAAGGCAGCCAAAGCCTTCAGTGCTCATGTCAAACTCGACAAATGCTGGGGTGACCGAGGACCCATGCATACGTGCATCTCTGGGGGTAGTCATGGAAACCAGGCATTTGACTCGAGTAAGGGGTACCGGCCCCCCAGCAGTTTTCAGTTTATCCTCGATCTCGAAGGGTGTGCGTTTCTCCTCCAAACTGTGGCCACGACTCAGTTCACAACCATTGTGCATGTGGTTACACACGTAACCATTTCGATAGCCATCATACAAATCATCAACTGACCAGCAGTTGAGTGGGGAGCCAAGACGAACAAAGTCTCTGAAAAACAACAAAGAAACAATGGAGTAATGCTATATACATAAACATTAATTCATACATAATTAATCAAAGGAAGAGGATGAAGTTTGATTAGGTTATTTGGTTTAACAGCATATAAACCCCTGATGGTAATTTGATGCTAAATCCTGTTTATAAATATATATGATTTGTAAGTGAATAGTTTGTAAATAAGTTTATTCTAAAACAAGTTAGAGCACATTTGTTTGAACAGTTAAATGGTTTCAAATATTGCTATTTAATTGCATTAGTAAAGCTATTTATGAAGTATTCCTTTACATACATATATATATATATATATATATATATATATATATATATATATATACATACACACACACAAATATATAAAAGATTATATATATATATATATATATATATATATAAGACATTTACATACATATACACACACACACATATATATATATATATATATAGGAGATTTACATACATACATACATACATATATAAGAGATTTACATATATATATATATACACATATAAGATATATATATATATATATATATATATATATATAAATCTCTTTTATATATATATATATATATATATATATACACATACACACATATAAGAGATTTACATATACATATATAAGAGATTTACATTTATATATATATATATATATATATAAAAGAGATCTACACACATATATACATGTATAAGAGATTTACACACACACACACACACATATATATATATACATATATATATAAAAGATTTATGTGTGTGAAGGTTAACTAGGTGAGGGGATATATGGATATAGAAGGTGAAAAAATAGAATGAAAAATATACAGGTTGCATGGAAGCAGGATATCTGGGGATTGCAGAAACATCAGTAGAGTCTCATTTTGGTGAGGTTTTCTTTGAGAATATGTTCAAGTTGACAATAATGAATGTATAACACTGGTTTTCATGCTTCAAAAATCCAGATTTCCAAATTTTTTTTAATCATAATCTTTATATATATATAGGTTGATTAGTTGAGTTTCATAGGATATCAACCATTGCATGTTATTTAATGCAAAATCCTGTTTATATATCATCATGTTGCACCATCAGCACAGATATCCCTGACCCTCCCCCGCCTCCCTTCTCTATCGTCCATTGCTTCTGGTAGGTCTTCAAGGTTACATCCTAACGGTTTCAAGCTAACAAAGGAAAGAAGCAGAAGGTACCCCACACAAACAATTATAGACGCAGACTATGCCGATGACATAGCACTTCTGGCAAATACACCCGCCCAAGCCGAAACCCGACTACATAGTCTGGAATGAGCAACTGAAGGCATATGCCTCCATGTCAATGCACACAAAACGGAATATATGTGCTTTAATCAAAGAGGCGACATCTCCACACTAAACAGGAGCTCTCTGAAACTAGTAGACAAGTTCACCCACCTAGGAAGCAGTGTCTAATCAACTAAGACAGACATCAACATGCAACTAGCAAAGGCATAGACAGCTATCGATAGGCTATCAGTCATATGGAAGTCGGACCTGACCGATAAAATGAAATGCAGTTTATATATATATATCAAACAGTTAAGTGTCATACCTAGAACCCTAGTTCTATTTGACCCACAGATGGGACCCTAACAAGTCCTACCATTAGAGTGGACATGGGAGTAATGGCAATGAAAGAGTATTATACATTCTATAAAACTAGAGAACAGAAGCCTCACCATCAGATGGCTTAGTGTCATATCCAGAACACTCATTGAGAGGAAGGGGGGTTCTATCCCTCACAGAGATGCAGTCAGCATATTTTACAGTCCAAGCCAACTGGACTATATATATATATATATATATATATATATCACACACTCTCTGTAATTGTTGGCATGTAAAATACATTAATTACAAGGGAATTTGTATCTTAATACCAACTGCAATTTTTCCAAGGCCCTTGTCAATTTTGAACTTCACCAAATGTTTTACTCATTATAATATTAGCTCATTAGACAATATGGAATATTTTTATAATTAAGGGTTTTCAGACTATTGTCTTCATCTTTATTGCTATTTCCACAACGTTTTGGCTGATATGTCCTCCAGCTTTCTTCAGGTGTTAACTCGGGATCCTACACAGAACTTTGAACTACGTCCTTTATTGAATCTATGGGGGTCACCTGTTCTGATTCCGTTAGCCATAACCGGCTAAAAGCGTTAAGTATTCCTGTATTGTTACTCACCTGCAGTCAAGATTGAACCTGCAACCTCCAGATGATTGTCTCCTTAAAAGATTAGGGAACCAACACCTATAACTGTTACATTATGTGTGCAGCAGGACACATAGTTAACGGAATCAGAACAGGCAACCTCCGTGGATTAAATAAAGGACGTAGTTCGAAGTTCCGTGTAGGTTCCCAAATTCGACAAACACCTGAAGAAAGGTGGAGGACATATCGGTCAAAACGTCGTGGAAATAATAATAAAGATCAAGAAAGTAGTCCGAAAACCCTTTTATGATAAAAATCATCAAGCTTCACCTCAGAAATTTAAACAACTAATATGGAATATGTGCATATCTGTAAACATTCTCAGATCTATTTAGTCTATAGAAAAGACCCTTACAGTTACTTCTCCTCCAAGTAAGAATTAACTTGCAAGACAGGTCAAAAAAGGAGTGATTCCACACTCCCCAGAGATTCAGAACTGGATTTTTAGCACCAGATGCAGTTTAGTGCTATCCCCAAGATACCCTTTTTTTATTGGGGGAGGATCTGCAGAGGATGTAGGCATATTTTAGACTTTGACAATAGGAGAAAAATGAACTTACTTGAGATCTTTTGGGGTGAGAGCTTGTGCAGCAAGTCTTTCGAACATATACTGGAGTGGTGGGTGTAATGAATGGGATTCATCTGACAAGGCAATATTGCCATGGCTGAGTAATTCATGAGGGAAGCCGACATCGCACATGATTTGTTGATTTCGTTCAGTCCTCATAATGGACTTGAGAATTTCTGCTGTGTATACCTGCAGGTCGAGGGCAAGCTGGAAAACACAAGGAAAAGTTAAGTAAGATTTCTACATTGAAAACAGTGATTTTCCCAAAGATATTCTGTTGGATTATCTGCTTGGTATAAGTCATAAACAACTTCCTGTTTGAAATTAAAAAAAACCCATCAGCATTGAATTCACAGAAAAATTAATCATTCAATTACTTTAAATGACCTGGTCCATGAAAGCCTTTTAATACATTTTCTGAAAGGAAAAGGGACATTTTGCTGATGTTGGATTTACCTGTTTGGAATTTTGCTTTTTCAGCATTTAATGTTGAACTGAGTTGTGTAATCTTTATTGATTTGGGACTACACTCTTTTCACAAGTTTATTCTCTGTATTAACATTAAATATGTCATCTTTTTTACATATTCAATAATAGATAATTATATATCTACAACTATTTTGTTACTAATGCTTACATTATTTGAACAGACTAAAATAGATAGATAGATATAAAGAGACTAAGATAGATGGATAGATAGATATAAAGAGACTAAGATAGATAGAAATAAAGAGACTAAGATAGATAGATAGATATAAAGAGACTAAGATACATAGATAGATGGATAGATAGATATAAAGAGACTAAGATAGATAGATATAAAGAGACTAAGATAGATAGATAGATAGATATAAAGAGACTAAGATAGATAGGTAGAAAGATAGATATAAAGAGACTAAGATAGAAAATATAACCAGACTTTGATTGATAGATATGAAGAGATTAAAATAGATAAATATGACCAGACTAAGATAGATATGAAGAGACTAAAAGAGGGATAGATAGATATGAAAAGACTAAGATAGATGGATAGATATGAACATCAAATTGACATCTGAAGTGCTGTTAACCAAATAAATGTTTGTAATGTAGTCAGTGTCGATGAGACTATTAGTCAGTTAAGGAGGGAAACACACAAAACCACATCTTGATTTTCAGTGTTAAGACTTTTCATTGTTCTATTCTCTCTACATTCAATCTCTGAAAATGTAGAAGCAGGAAGAAATAAATAACAGACACCACATGGCAGCTTCTTCATTATTAGAGAAACAGCCTTTACTTGGATTTCTGGTTCTTCGTTCTTATTTCACACCTCAGACACCAAAAGAGAAACAGAAACTGAATCATGAAGTATTTGCCAATAGCCTAGGAGACTGGGGTTCAATCCCAGGTCAAGTCATACCAAAGACTAAAAAAAATGGTAATTGAGACCTTCTTGCTTAACACTCAATATTATAAGATACATATCAAGAGTAAAGTAGAGCAATTCAGGAAAAAGAGTAGTGCCCTCCCCTACATGTCGGTGTAGAAGCTATTGAAAAGGGAGCCTTTGGGTTGCCCTCGACTTTGGTTGCCAACTTTACTTTATATATATATATTGGGATTCACAGAAGCCTCAAGTGGGTGACATTCTTAAATCTTGATGTCGGCAAGTCCAGTCACAAAGTGCCAGATTAAATATACCATGTTACCTCAAGCACAGTGAAAAAGAAATTGAACTCTGTCAATTGGCTACATATTTCCTGACCAATGACAATCCTTGTATTTCTCATTTACAAGGCATTTCTATAACAAAGTTATATATATATATATATATATATATATATATAACCACTTTCTATCAGTACTATATGTATTGATTCCTGAGCACTGACAATGGCTTTCTCCACGTTCTATAATATATCTCTATAATAGAATTATTCAAAATGTACTTCTCGAGTAAAATCCTTTACAATTCATTCATATAATAAAACACTGCTACAAAATACAAATTACTTGCATGAATTCCTGATAATATCTTGCTTCCTAATTTGCAATGCATTTCTATAGTAAAACACTGTTACAAAATTAATTATTATATTAATATAAGCATTATCTTGTCAATAATGCTTGCATTAATTGCTAACCACTGACAGTTCCTTTATTCCTAATTTGTAATTTATTTCTATAATAAAACATTTCTACAAAAAAACAATCTATAATAACTATCTTGTCAGAAATACTTGCATTATTTTTTGATTACTGACAAAAACTGAAGTATATATCAACCAAAAGAAGAATAAATTGTTTGTCTAAGAATTGAACTTGTTTCACCAAGTCCATTTCCAATGATGATCACCATTATGTAACGCATGCCTCCAGTAGAAGAGTCTAATTGTAAAAACTATTTTTTGACTTACCTTTGGCTGTGGACCGTACTCGATAGCCGGCAGCAAATGAAAGATTGACATCACAGCCCCTGGGTGTACAATTATTTGATCTTGGCAGCTGGACAGGTACAAGTTAATGCTGCCCGTACTGGCTCTCTTCGGCAGGGAAACATTAGAATGTTGACCTTCAACCCGGAAGGAGATGTTACGCTTCAGTGTAGAGCAGCTGCCACTACCAGGGGACCTGGAGGACAAAAAAATACATATTCATAAAACATAAGTAGTTTAAGAATTAACATTCATGCTGTTTATATATATATATATATATATATATATATATAGTAATAATGATAATAAATAAATATATATTATATATATATATTTAATCCATGGAAAATATTGTTTTGCAATCTAAGGTTTCTTGAAGTTTATAAGTTATAAACTTCAAGAAACCTTAGGTTGCAGAACAATATTTTCCATGGATTAAATATATATATAATATATATTTATTTATTATCATTATTATTATAATAGCTCTATCATAGATATTGAGCACTCTCCATGTTATATTGCACTTTGTTCAACACATAACCACATAGTGATTTACTGACGACCAGCACTCTCATAATATAATATATATATATAAAGAAAATAGAAAATGTAATGAATTTATTTATGATGGTAAAGTCAATGTTAAAATGTTTCAGTTTTATTAAACCTTCATCAGGACTTTATGATGGAGAAAAAATTGTTACTTGAACAACAATGAATATTTTCATCAAAATAACAGGTGAAGAGAAAGTATATATATATATATATATATATATATATATATATATATATATATAGAGAGAGAGAGACTCAAAACTGTTCAGTCAGTGTTCTATTTTGAAAACCATTACATGATTAGCACAGGCAATAATGTCTAAAATGTGTCAAATTTCCTAGAGATATATCAAACTGAAAGATAATAAAAGCATTGTCAGAATTTTTCAGAAAAGTAGAAGGAAAAGAAGAGAAAGGAAAGGAAAGAAGAAATAAAGAAGGAAAGAAAAGAAAACAAACAGACTATATGTAATTAAATTGGGTATAATTCTATTAATATCTAACATATTTCCATAATTTACTTACATACATATAACATAAACTACCCTTGAAAATGACCAATGGTCATTGAAAGTACCAAAGAAAAAATTTTGACTAACATTATCTATAATCTTTCTTCATATTTTATTTCTTTTTTCATTTCTTTCATTTTATTCCATCTTTTTATTATGACTCTTGGATAATTATTATTATTATTATTAATTTTGATGAGTATTATCTTACCTTTTCCTAATTGTTACTTTTTTATTTTTCCTCTTGTTTCTTTATTTTTTTCCTTTTCCTTTATAGATAGATAGATATCTTGAGAAAGATACTACATTGAGGGCCCAGGCCACAGACCAGAAAAGTATACTCTGATTCTAAGCAGTATTTACTTACTTGTCAAAAGAATCCAATGTCATGTCATATAGAAAACGAATCATCAAACAAGCCGACTGAAGTGTCAAAGGGAGTTCTTCTTTGGATCTAGAAATAGAAAACAAAGATAAATATTTTTTCATAAATACTGATTTGTAGTATTTTCTTTGTCATTTTGTACATCAGAAAAAGAAATATAGAAATTTCAAGAGTTGTGGTTTTATTACTGATGTATCAACTATTGTAGGTTATTTAATGCCAATACCATCCTTACAGGACAGTAATGATACTATTTAATCCATAGCTGGATGGATAAAGGGGTTTTTAGAGGGTATTAATCCAAAAGTGAATATAAGAGCACAAATGAAGATCCAACTTATTTACTACAATGTCTAGCACATTAGCCACAACACATTTGGGGCTCCTCACAAAAGTTATGGGGTGTCCTCGTGGTGTAATGGTTAAAGTGATGGACTGCGGAATCGTAGTACGCGGGTTCGTACTCCAGTCGCACTATTACGTTCACTTTCGGACAAATACCCTTGGGAAAGGTATGAACCCCCTTATCCTCCTAGCTATGGGTTAAATAGTACCACTACTGTTCTTCTAGGAGAATGGCTTTGGCATTAAATAACCTAAAAAGAGTTGATATGCCATTAAACAAAGAAACCAAACCAAACAAAAGTTATGACTCAGGTGTAGAGAAAAGGGAAATAAAAAACCAGTAGAAAGAATATTCAGTTTCAATAAATGTCAGTTTTTAGAACAAAGAAAGTCTAATGTTTGGAGTTTTTGAGCTCTAGACTTAGATTATAGGGATTCCTAAACATATTTTTATAATAAATTTTTGACAAGTCTAACATTTTTCTTACATTTTGAGTATCATAAATCGTACATCATAATAGTTTTAAATTCTCCATTTACTTAAAGAAAGCAGCCATTAACATTTTTACTCATATTTCTTTTATATCATTTCTCTTGATTTAACACTTAGTAAAGTAAAGTTGGCGACCACAGTCAGGGGTGACCCAAAGGGTCACTTTTCAATAGCTACTACACTGTAGAGGAGGGTGCTACTCCATTCCCAGGATTGCTCCACTTTACCCCTGATCCCTACCTTATAATGGTGAGTGTTAAGCAAGGTGGCATCAAGTACCATTTTACGAGTCTTTGGTATGACTCAACCTTGGATTGAATCCCGTAATCTTAAATTATCCAAATCTTTGAGATAAAGCATTGTCATTTATTAATTTTTTTTTTACCAGATTTCTTTCATTTTATTTCTGTTAACATCTCATAAGTAAGTTGGCTGACTGTACTCAAGGGGGACCTGAAGGCTCCCTTTTCAATAGCTATTACACTAGGGTCTAAGAGAGGGCACTACTCCTTTCCCAGGATTGCCCCATTTATCCTTGATCTGTACCTTATAATGCTGAGTGTTAAGTAAGGCGGTATCAAGTACCATTTTTTGAGTCTTTGGTATGACTCAGCCTGGGATTGAACCCCAGACCATCTGCGAATACTACATATTCTAATTTTCTTTCATTTCATTTTTGCTGCTTTAAACATAGGAGTTGTAATAGCATTAAGTTGACTAAATTTCTTCAATGAAGCATTATCATTGCGAGCAATACTAACTCGAATGACAAATGGGTTATAAGGCGGTCAATTATTAAGAATAAAAGACAAAGTCACTTTTATGAAAGTTTAAGATAATTATTGATATCTAAAGAATGTTTTATTTGTTCTTATTATTTATTCCCAAAGAGATACTGCCACTTCAACACTGAGCATGTCATATGAAAAATGACTTTGGGTTCATTTGGAAATCTCAATTACCTCTCAAAATTAACAAGTATTTCATTTTATCATTTAGCAGACTAAATCAAAATTTTTAAAATTTGGTTTTTAAGCCTTTTTTATAAAATGAGTAAGTGTTCATATTAAATGAATTCTCTCATTGTGTGTCAACACCATGCCAGGAAAAAGAAAACCATCTTCACATAAGGATTACCAAGAGAGTTGATAAGAACAATGAGATTGATATCCTTTTACAGTAAGATATAAAGTAAGTCAATAACAGATTACCTGATATGGTTTAAAAGTTTTCTAGACATTATTTTAATAATTCCTAAAAGGTTGGTTGAATCTGGTCCAAAAACAGCAGAACCTTAGCAGAACAGACAAATTTGTGTTTGGTCAATTATCATAAGACCATGAATTTGCTTTTATCATTTTCTGTTGCTTCACACTGAGAAGTAGTTGTAGAAATAGAATTCATAATAGTCTTAAGATACCTCAATTTTTAAAAGGATTGCCATCAGGATTAATTTTTCACAATTATTTCTTTCATCTCATTTTTGTTGTTTTAGTAGTGATTATATATGTAAAATATACTTGAATGGTTCTACCAGCACTGCTTCTGCACTGTCCTTAAAATCCACTAGAGTGACTTTGTTACCAATATTGAAGTCTTCGAAAAGGCGAAGATCATCAGCATTGAGGCCCTGTAACTGAAGTCCCATCTACGCTAGCTGGACAAATCTCCGATAGGGTGGATAATAATCTTAAGTTATGTGGAGGTGCCTGTGGTGTAATGGTTATCGTCGCAGGAAATGGACATGGTAACAAGAGTTCAAATCCTGGCCAAGACTGATAGCATTTCACATAGCACTAATACCCTTGGGAAAGGTATTCTCCCTCCAGCTATGGGTAAATAGTAGGGCAGACTAGGTTCTTCAGCCTTGGTGATGCAACTAGTCTAGGAGAAGGAGAACTCTGAATTCAAACCTGTTAAACTCCGCTTAAAAAAATTGACCTTGAGTCATATCCTGCCCGAGCGGAAGGGTTGGGTAAATATGATAATCTTAAGTTATGTGAATTTCTTGTATTTTCATCATTATTAATTTTTCCCAATTATTTCTTTCATTTCAGCTTTGTTCTTTTGGTTTGGTATGGTTTGGTTTTATAGCATGTCAACCTTTATAGGTTATTTAATACCAAATCTTCTTTATACATATTATATATGCTTTGTTGGTCGTTTGAGTTTTATGGCATATCAACCTTCGTAGGTTATTTATAGCCAAATCCATTTTTATGCAAATAGTCAGTTCTACTTCAAAAAATTCAGTTTAGCATGAATACACAGTTTAACTGTCAAAAACATTCCTATTTCAAACTATTCAGTTTATTCAAACAGTTCTAATTCAGCTAATTCAGTTTAGTATAAGTATGTGGTGCCTTCAATAAGTTTCCAGACTTTTCTTGTACAGGCATTTAAAATTGTTGTAGACTCTTGAAAATTCAGTATGCTATTGCTATACATATTATGAGATGACTGACCAATTTTTATGATTTCAGGTTCAAATGAACAGCTACAGCAGCAATTGGAATACACCCTACTAAAGCCTGATTGTCACAGCTAGTGAATTTCAAAAATGCAATCTAGACGTGAGGACACTTTAGAAGAATGATATGCAATAAAATTCCCTATAGTCCAGACCTTGCTTCCTGTGACTTTTGGTTATTTCCTAAGCTCAGAGGCTGTTGTTATGAGACAATTAAGGAGATGAAAGAGGCTGTGATGAAGGTCATTGACACTCTCACACAAGAGGACTTCCATGGGGCCTTCCAGAAGTTGTTGGAACGGTACAACAAGTGCATTGCAGCCGGAGGAGATTACTTTGAAGGGGACTAGAGTTTCATGTGTGTACTATCAATAAAAGTGCCCATACGAAAAAAGTCTGGAAACTTATTTAATGATCCTCGTATAGATTTTGTTTACACAGTTAAATGTCAAAACAGTTCTATATTAAACAATTCAGTTTAGTGTAAGTACAGTTTCAATGTCAAAAACAGTTTCATTTCAAACAATTCAGTTTAGCATAAGTACTCAGTTTAATTGTCAAAAACATTTCTGTTTCAATCTATTCAGTTTAGTCAAACAGTTTTAATTCAAACAATTCAGTTTTTACGTAAGTATGCAGTTAGTTCTATTTAACCCATAGATAAGACCCTATCAGGTGCTACCATTCCAGGCCAGAGTGGACCTGGGAGTCATGGCAATGAAGGGGTACTCTGCATTCCCTAAAACTTCAACATCACTGGAACCTCACCATCAGATTATTTAGTGTCATATCCAAGACACTTATTGTGGGGGTCTGTTACAAGTATTGCAAATAAACACTAATGTTTCTATTCAACATTACTAATTTGTTAGCGCACAGTTAAATTGTTCCATTTATTGCTATGTATCAATAACAGTTTAATTAAACATTAGTCATTTATTTACACAATTAAATGCTCAAACAGTTTTATTTCTCACAATTCGATTTAACATATGTCATTTGTTTTCACAGTTTAAATGTGAAACAGTTCTATTTGACCCATAGATAGGACCATATCAGGTACTACCACTCAGGGTCAGAGTGAACCAAGGAGCAATAGTAATGAAGGGGTACTTCATATTCCTCAAAGCTCCAAGGCTGGAGCCACGTCATCAGATGGTTTAATATCATATCCAGGACACTCATTGGGGGTGGGGTCTTACCCTTCTGCAGAGATGCATATTCTACAGCCCCAGCTGAAAGGGTTTCTTTGTTGTTTTAGTAGTAGTAGATATAATACTTTAAAAATATCTGAATTTCTTAGATGAAACATTTTCATAAATATCATCATCATCATATCGTGCTGGTAGCACGGATATCCCTGACCCTCTCTCCCCACTCCTCCCTATCGTTCATCGCCCTAGGTAGGTCTTCAGGACAACACCCTGTATCCTCACATAGCTGCTGAATGTACGTTCGAGCTGGTCGCCCTGTTTTTGCGCGGCCATGTGTGGGGATCCATAAGAGTACATCTCTTATGGGTTCATCTCTGCTTCTCCAGCAGTGTCCTGCATGTCTGGTTCGTCTAACTTGAATAGTTTTCGTGATAGGGGGCAGGTGGCCGTATAGTTGGTGTCTTGTGGGGTGTTGCTGCCAGGACTTGTTCAGGATTGCACGCAGCATTCTTGTGTAATTGCCATCTAGTTTCTTCTCCAGCCGTTTTGTTAGCGTCCATGTAGTGCATCCATATAGCAGTATTGATGTGACCACTGCCTGGAAGAAACTGCGTTTCATTTTATCGGTTAGGTCTGATTTCCATATAATCGATAGCCTATCGATAGCTGTCCATGCCTTCGTTAGCCTCGTTTCGATGTCCTTTTCGGTTGATTCGACGCTGCTTCCTAGGTACGTGAATTTGTCTACTAGTTTAAGTGGGGTTCCTTCTAGAGTGGAGATGTCCCCCGTTTGGTTATAGCACATGTATTCCGTTTTGTGTGCATTAACATAGAGGCCTATGCTTGCTGCTGCTCGTTCCAAACTATGCAGATGTGTTTCGGCTTGGTCAGGTGTATTTGCCAGTATCACTATGTCATCGGCGTAGTCGGCGTCGGTAATTGTTGTTGCGGGGTATCTTCTGCTTCTTTTCTTCGTCAGTTCGAAGCCATTCTCTTTGATTTTGTCAATTGATGTTCTAAGTACGTAGTCTAGACAAATGATAAAGAGGTACGGGGCCAGCGTGTCCCCTTGTAGTACTCCTGCTACAATGTCAAAGTATTCTGTGTCTCCATCCGGTGATCGTATTTTTACTTTAGTGTTTCTATAGAGAATCATTATTGCCACTACGGTTTCTTTAGGTATGCCGTACGCTAGTAGGATTTGTTCCATCTTTCCTCTGTGAATGGAGTCGAAAGCCTTGGTAAAGTCGACAAATATTAATGTCGCTTGTAGGTTCTTTGCCCGTACACCTTCAAGGATTAATAACATGCCTCATTTCAGCAAGCTCTGCCTTGACCAATTGCTCCCAATTGGACCCTCTGCCTAAGGAGATCCCACACGAAAATGTAATCTACTCTCACCTTGTCAAGTACACAAAAACAACACATGGCAATATATATGTTCCCAATTGGGCTTTTCACCTCCTATGGCCTGCTTCAGAAATCTAGACAAAAATTGTTTAATAGCTACAGACCTAACATCATACAAGAATAGCAACAGTCAGAGTGCTTATCTTATAGGCCATTGTAAGAAGATTTTTTTTTCACTCAAAACTCAGTGAGTCTAGAAAGTAAAATTTTTTTGGAAGTGAGCTGGATTGGAAATTTTTTGCAGACGTCATAGTTCTTGATCAAGGCTATTGCCAAAGTTAGTGTCATCATCCAACTAATATCAGTCTGAGAGAAAAGTCAAACACATGAAAGTTTAATTAGCACAAAATGCAACTTACTTGCTGTCTTTTACATCATTGAAGAATTCCTCAAAGATACTGAATGCCTCTGACATTGTCTGTGTTTCAACATTGACCAGTTCTTCAACATCAGGAAGAATGTCGATGGTATTAGAGAAGCAACCAAGAAGACGAACTGCCTCAGTAAGGCTATCATAGCGAACCTGAGAGAGAGAGAGAAAAAAATGAAATTAATGGTTATCATTCAAAAAAATGAAAAGGTTATAATATTTTCAAATATTCTCCTTCAAAGCATTTTCTATTCTTTCAGACCAAATTATGAATCAGAAATGACTGCCATTTTTTTTTAGAAAACACAGAAATGATATTTTTAGAAATATCAGACTTAAACATGAAAATAGTACATGCTCATAAGATCCCATTGAATAAAAAAAAATTGGATTCAAGCATAAATATAATACAATAGAGCCCCACATAATTACAAGAGCCTAAGAAAACTTTTTCAAACAAGAATGTATTTCTACAGTGTTCAATTTTGGATGCATTGAATATCAGTTTCTAATCTAAGTCAAAACTGCAACCTTTTAATTTTGCCAATATTGCAATAAGAATTTATTTGCTTTTCATTTTAAAAGCTGAAAATACCTACTAAAAGGGTGATCATTCTCAGCTATTTTTTTACATAGTTTTAAAAGATTACAAAGAAAATTTCTTAGAAAATGCCATATAATTTTAAGTAGAATATTTAAAAACCACAAAAAATCATATTCATTTCAAGATTGAATATATTTTAGATTATATAAATACTAAAAATAAAATTAAATTTATATCAAAATATATGAAGTGGATGTAAAGATAAAGAATTTTGCCTGTTTCAACCACAGTTTCTCAAAGTGAACCATATAGACCCCAAGGATTGAATAAAATTTTAGCCAGATGAATAAAATAGAAGTTCACAGGTGGTGAAATGATAGATTTCATTTAAAACATGAGAAAAAAAATGGCTGGATCATGTAGACTAGTTGCCAGATATTATACACCTAGTAGATTGCTTGCTTGGTTGTAATGACCAGTAGTGACGCATTGTTCACATACGACCTATTCAAAACATATGGGCAATTTGAATAAACAAATGACCTGGTTCTGACCAAAAAGATCAGAATTTTTTTAGCACAATTAACAATGCTTATAATCATATTTTCATGAAAAAAAAAAAAAATTCTAAAACATCAGATTTTAATAAAATTAGGAAAAATACTAAATTCTAAAATACCCCTTTTTATAATAGGTTATGTGATGTCTTTAGAAAAATGATTATCTAAAAATAAGAATAAAAATAGGGATTTAAAGAAGAAAGTAAAACAATGAAAAAGTAAAATTGAAATACAATGTTTTAATTCTTATCCATATTAACAGATTTTTAATAAATAAAATCAAATCATCATTAACAAAAAAATCCAACTCTGACCAAAGAGATCCAGATCTTCACAAGTCAGTTTCAGTATTTGTTGGTGTGGTTGTTATTATATGATTCAAATTCTAATAATAACTTTTGTATATTTTGTAAGATTTTTTATCTTGTAACTGAAAACCTTTAAAAGAAATTTTTTTCAAAATCAACCCTCTCTCATCATGGCATGAGACTAAGAAAAAACATTGGTAATATTTGATTAACTTACCCGAGGGTGAATGGAAATAAAACTGTGTTACAAGGGTTGCATAAAGTAAAATGTTTGAGAAGCCCTGGTTTAAACAATTCACTATGCTCATAACTAACAAGATTGAAACTAAGTACAATATGGACCATAAAAAAGAACACCCTTACCAATATTTTTACAAGAGCTAATTTTCTTCTAAATTAAGACTTTATTATTTCTATACAATGGTTTGGTTTGGTTTGTTGGGTTTTATGGCATATCAACCTTTGTAGGTTATTTAACGCCCAATCCATTTTTATGTAAATAATCTGTTCTATTTAAAATAATTCAGTTTAGCATAAGTACACAGTTTAATTGCCAAAAACATTTCCATTTCAAACTATTCAAGCAGTTATATGTAACAATTCAGTTAAGTGTAAATACAGTTTTAATGTCAAAAAACAGTTCTATTTAAAATAATTCAGTTAAGCATAAGCATGCAGTTTAAATGTAAGTACGGTTTAATTGTCAAAAACATTTCTATTTCAAGTTATTCAGTTTACTCAAACAATTCATTTTAGCATAAGTATGCTGTTAGTTCTATTTAACCCATAGATAGGGCCTTATCAGGTGCTACCACTATGGGCCAGAGTGGACCTGGGAGTGATGGCAATGAAGGGGTACTCCACATTCCCCAAAGCTCACCATCAGATTGTTTAGTGTCATATCCAGGACACTCGTTGGGGGGGGAGGTCTTACCCCTCTGCAGAGAAGCAGTCGGTGTATTCTACAGCCCCAGCCGACTGGGCAAATCTATACAATCAAAATGGATATTATTAGGTATTACTGATCAATTCACCACATGGTAAATTTATCATGGGTAAATTTGTGTTTTACAATATCTGGTTTCTCTAAGCCTAACCCTAAACCTTTAATTCTTTGTATCAAATTCTTAAAAGCAATGATTAAATTCTGAATTTAGCCATGAATAATCTACCTGCGATAAATTTACCAGTTATGAATTCACCAAACACTATTATGAGGTATTATTTATTACCAAACTCTGCAACTAAAAATAAAATTGGAAACACCTATAACTAAAAGTTGAAAATTATATATATATAAGGGGTGTACTTATTTTGCAAATACCTATTTTTGGTAACAGATATTTCTATCTTATCTACAAGAATTTATAAAAGACCAAAATGTGTAGAGTGTTCACAAATGGTCCGGGAGACCTGGGATTGAATCCCAGGTCGAGTCATACCAAAGACTCAAAAAAATGGTACTTGATGTTGCCTTGCTTAACACTCAGCATTATAAGGTAGGGATCAAGGGTAAAGTGGAGCAATCCCAGGAAAAGAGTAGTATCCTCCCCTACAGCTCAGTGTAGTAGCTATTGAAAAGGGAGCCTTCGGTCACCCTCAACTAAGGTCGCCAACAACAACAATGCACTTTTAAGATGTGCAATACTTAGAGAAACTAAACTTGATATCACTGTTATGGAGTTAACAATAGAATAAAAAAAAAAACTTCTTGCCAACAGAACAATTTACTTACTTCGGCAGAAAAGAACTTGGCATTGGCAGGCTCGTACCTCATTGCCACTGTCAGAGTGCTGAATACGGTTTTCAACATAGTGAGAATTTCATGGCTGCCAACTGAAAGCAAAAAAAAGTCTTTTAGTTTTGGAATTTCATAGATGAAACATTCTCATATATTTCCACTAGTTTCTTCTTTCAATCAATGATGATTTTAATGGCATGTCAGCCTGTATAGGGTTATTTTATGCCTAAAAGAAAGGGAATTATTTTGTGTAGCTGTTGAAGAGTTTTTTTGTACACAGTTATTTCAATCACAGGTTGCGTCATACCAAAGACTTTAAAAATGGTACTTGATACCTCCTTTCTTAACACTCAGCAGTATAAAGTATGTATCAAGAGTAAAGTGGAGCAATCAAGGGAAAGGAGTAGCACCCTCCCCTACACCTCAGTGTAGTAGCTATTGAAAAGGGTGCCTTCTGGTCACCCTCAACTAAGGTCGCCAACTTCACTTACTTTTATATGATATCTAGTCTTCTCATCCAATATAAATAGTTTGTATACATTTATATGTTTTAAAGTAACAAATAATAATTCTTCAGGCCATTGGCCTAATTAGTAGAGTGTTCGTCAATGGTCTGAGAGACTGGGTTTCAATCCCAGGTCGAGTCATAACAAAGACTCAAAAAATGGTATTTGATGCTGCCTTGCTTAGCACTCAGTGGTCTTGGTAGATTATAGACAAATATGGTGCTGATGTATCTCCGAGCAAAACTCCAGTGACAATGTTGAAGAAGTCTGACTCCATCCGGTGAGTGAACCATCGCTTTCATGTTTTTATAAAGCACTGTTATAACTGTAACATTTAGTTCAGGAAACCCTATGTAAGTAGCATTTGCTCAATTTTCCCTCTGTGTATGGAATAAAATGCCTCAGAGAAATCTACAAACAATAATGTTACCTCAAGATTTTTTTGCACATACTCCTTCAATAATTTGATTTCGACAATCTGTGAAGTTGTGGATTGATTTCTCTGAAAACTATTCTGATTTTTTTCTAAGAATTTTCTCAATTTCAGGTTTGATATTGTTGAGAAGATGAACATTATAAACCCAAGTAGCTATTGCAGTAAGAGTTCTGCTTCTATAGTTCTTAGTGATTCTGAGGTCACCTTTCTTGGGGAAGGAGAGAAGGCAGCCTTTTGTCTATTTCTCTGTTGTATTTTGTTTATAGACAGCAGTGCATAATCAAAGAAGTATGTCATCAAATTTCCTTGTCTTCCATATTTCTGGAGGTATTTTCTTAAGACCTGCAGCTTTTTTGCTTTTTTTTTTCAGTACTATCTTAAGTTCTTCCTCTGTAAACTGTTTGATATCTAGTTGGCAATTTATCATTTTTTTATAGGTTTATCATTAACTTTAAGAGAGTTTCCAAGCAGATTCTTCAAATGTTCTTTCCTCTTCAGTATTCTTTCTTCTTGGCTAGCAGCTTTTAGTTTTGCTCTAGAGGTGCCCTCCCTTTTATTCACTTCATTTATTGTCTACCATGTTAATCATGATTGTCTACCTTCAACCAAGTTTCTGATTTCATTGATTTAGTCTTGAATGTATTCTAGTTGTTCTTTTTGTTATGTGTTAGTTCTCTCTGGGCTTTCTTAAGTTTCTACACATTGACATTTGTGGGGTTTCCTTTATTAAGTCAGGATTCTATTTTCAGCTTATCTCATTTTTCTTTAATTGCTATTGCCTCCCATGCAACTTTACATTTGGCTCTTGATTTGGTGGGAATACATTCAGTTGCTGCTTTTATATGGGCATCAACAAAGTTTTTATATTTGTCATTCAGACTATGTCTTTTAGATGTCACCTAAAGAGTATCAAACATGTTTCTTACAGTTATTATATAATGATTTCTAATATCACTATTGAAGAGTAAGGACCAGTCATATTATGAAGCTTTAACTGTTTGCCTTTCAAAAAAAAATGTTCGCTTCTGAGGCAGAGTGGGGGGTCAATAATACTAGTTTGCCATTTTATGGGCAGAGTATCTTAACTCCCAACTTTGCTTCTCGTTCGTCCAGTCCGTTCTTTCTCTCTTCTTCTCTCTAATTAATCGCTTACTCGCTGGTATCAGTCGTCGTATTTGTCTCCGAGCCTACTTTTATGCAACAAAAATTTGCATATGATGTCTTTACATATTCCGCTTACTAATATTCTACATTTTCTCGATTTTCACAGGCATCAAATTTAAGGTAAGTCTTCTCTCTGCTCTACACGCCAAACAAAGTCTTGCCCTCTTTCTGCTGGAATCTCTATTTGACTCTCGTTCACTGTCACACTGTGTCATATTTCTGCAAAGACTCAGGTGAATTTTTGCCAAGATGATTCAGTGATCTGAAGATACTCTTTCAAAAGAGGAATATGCCACACAGTTCACAATGCTATTTATCCACTTCTTTTTTATGAATATATCATGTAGCTGTGCTTTAGAGTTATTTGGGTAAGTGTAGGTCCATAGTTTACTCAAACTTTTTTTTTTGGAATTTAGTATTAAGACATGCTAGCCCATCCTCAAGGGAAAAATCTGCAAGATATTCTACATTTCAGTTTGATGATTTGTATAAGTAGAATTTGTTATTTCTGTCTTTGCCTATTTGAGTATTCATGTGACCAGCAATGATTAGAATATTGTGTTAGTGAATGTGTCAGACATTGGAAGAGAACTTGTTGAAGAAGGTGATGATGTATGTTTCATCACTAGCATTGGTCAGACTGTAGCAAGAGAAAATTGTTCTGAAGGGGTTGCCATTAAATGAATGCTATTTAGTGATTTTAAAGTATGAGGAGTGAGAAGCATTTCTGCACCTCCTGTGTCAGCAGCATTAATGGAGATTGTCCATACAGGAGCTAAAACAAATGTCTATCCATTATCATAATTGTGGTATTTTATTTCTTGTTCACTATGCTTGTATCTATATTCTCATATGCATATGATATCTATATCATACTCAGATGCTGTCAGCAGTTTACTCGATTTAAACTCCTAACATTAAATGTCGATATGTTAACAATGTTTTTGCATCTAAGTAATTTTGACTTGGGTTTAAGTTCTGTAGCGATTTTTTGAAAACTGGGGCCAGAGCTCCAATCTCAGTAGACAGCGCCTCTTGTTTACCTGTGCAAAGGACGTTATGGTTTGGACATACGGTTTGAATAACAGTAGTTTCCTGACTGAACTATTTGATTCTAGCCATTGACCTATGAAGTTCTTCCACTCAGCATATGCTCACTGTTGAACCAACGGTGGATTCATCCACCTGACTTCACAACCACTATGCTGCTTTCCATGTCTTCCATTAATATACACTTTACATATATTTTTTGATGGGGGGAGTGGGTATATTGGATTTTTAGTTTTTTTCCTGGCTTCACAGGATCATATTCCAGACTTTATGCTTTTAAGTGAATAATGTGAATTAGGATTTGTAAGTTTAAGAATGAGTTCAATAATCCCTTTTTATTTTATTCAAGCTTTGTAGATTGATTTTATTCTTTACTTTAACAATTAACCTTCAGTTGCCCATATATATACACACACACTTACACATTTAAAATTTCTAAGTTTTAACTGAAGTTTAAACTGTCTCCCTTTTATTTTAATATGACTTTGTGGAGTATAATCTTATCTCCTTGTATCTGTAGTTGCTATTTCTAATTGTTATCAATCTTTAAATATTTTTCACACTTATCACTTTTGGATTTGAATCCTAGCACCACCAATTCAAAAGACAAATGCCTGGCAGTTTAGTTATGTGTCTTTCTAGTTTCATAATAGATTTTCTTAATTTATATTTAGGAACAGGTTAATTATGTTTTCATGGCTTTCCAGAAGTTTTTTCTTTTTTTTCCTTTTTGCATTCTCAAGCATATTTTTTTGAACATTAGAAAAACAGATTTTATTTTAACCATTTATCAAAAAATACAGAAAAACATGTAAACACATTTTTTTTAACAAATCAACTAATTAAAACGGAAAGTTATTTTCTTTTTCTTCTCATTATCACCTTTACTACCACCACAACAATTACAAATAAAAATCGTAAAAAAAATCTTAGAATTTTGGCATTGGTTAAATGCTTTTAGGATTTGCAGTGTCACCCTATACTGTATCACCCATAAAAAAGTGGCCTTGTACTAAACAAGGTATTATTGCCCATAAATAAGTATGTCCAGAGCAATTTTTTTTTATTAAAAGTTAATTTTCTTCTAAACCAAAGATACAAGGATTTTATTTCTCATAGAACATTATATAATCAAAACATATATTATTAGATATTATTTATTACCAAACACGACAGCATTGAAACTTTGCAACCAAAAATAGAATTGCATAAATATAAAGAATATACCTATTTTGGTACTGGTATATATTCATATTTTTAGTTATAGAATTTCAATGCTGTAGAGTTTGGTAATGAATAATATCTAATAATACCTGTTTTGATTGTATGATATTCAATTAAAAATAATAAAATCTTGATATTTTTTTTGTTTAAAAGAAAATGAACTTTTTATAAGAAGTTAGTCATTGTGTACTTATTAATGGGTGATATTGTATGTCAACATCCAAGTGAGTAACCGTTTGATATAGTTGTTTAATGAACTCTACCTGTGGTATCACATTATATATAGTTACCAATTTTTTGCAAGTAATTCTTATTTTGCACAACTGTCTTAGAACATTTGGCTGATCAAAACCTAAAACATTTTCCAATTACACTGATCAGCTGGGCTTAATTCTGGTACAAGGCCTTATAATGAGAGCACCCAATAAATCCCCTCAAGAAATATACATGACATACTGTTTAATGAAAGGTTGCATTTGTATACAAGGGTAAGGCCAAAAATAGCCTTGACCCTGACAATCATTGTCATGCTGGTTTTGGAATACTGCAATCTTTCCTCTTTGGTGCTGCATAGAAGGAATCTCCAGTCCCAAGATCACCTCAAATTTTGCTCTCTCTTTTCTGAAGAACACAGCAGAGGGAAATAGATATAATTTAAAATGAGCCCAAAGGCTGGGAAATGAGGTTAACTCAGTGAGTATCCAACTCACTGACCACCAGCTAAACGGGCTGGCAATTCATTACACCATGGTTAGGTTTCCTACTTCATCACTAAATTTCTTTAAGACATTTAAACTTACCTTGATCCCAAGGATACTTGGGTGGAGAGGCCAGGCATCCCTCCATGGAAACAAAGACAGACATGACATAAACAAAACCCCCAACTTTACGGAACACTGTGCGGGTACGGTGGCTTTCACGTAGAACATTCAACAGGGACTAAAAAAGAGAAAAAGAATTTCATTTATTAAAAAGGTTTTCTGTTCTACCCAAACAGTTTTTTTAAATTATCAGTCAATAAGGTCTGTTTTTTTTTTTTGTTATTGGCATATCAACTTTCATGGATTATTTAATGCTAAAACCATTCTTGCAGAAGAACAGTAGTGGTATTAATACTGGATATCCCACAGTTGAGATGTTAAGTGGGTTCATATCTTTCCAAAGGGCATTAGTCAGAAAGTGAATGTAATAGTGCAACTGGAATTCAAAGTTGTTTACTACAATGTTGCAGCCCAGCATGTTAGCCACAATGCCATGGGGATTCCTCCTCAATAAGATTAGAGTTTATCATCAGGAACTTTACAGCATAACAACTATTTTTTGTTTGTGTTACTTTATGCCTTGCTTTTGAAAACTTAAAATTCTTCTTTATTCATTTTCAAATCACCAGAAGCTCAAGTTGTTATTTCAACGATAGCAAAATTCTCCTTAACTCTGACTTGCAGCCATTGTACTCTGTTACGCCTTACCCTACTTCTCCTTAACAGTGATGAAACACAGAAAACTCATCAAGATTCTGACAGAACATCTTTGATGTGGATAGAAATGGATCTATTCAGTGTTTCCAAAATCCCTCACCCTTCTGTCCAATGCTGTGTTTCAGTTCCAGGAGGGTGAAAAACTGCTTGGGCAATTGATAGGTTGTCATTCAGTGGTTGTACAATTCCTTTGAAGAAAAATTAAGGACTCAGCACATATGATCAGTTAATAATTCTGTGGTTTATAAAGTGAAAACCAAAGAAATAAAAATGGATACAAAACCATATGCACGAGTCTTGAATCTTTCCCACTACTGATTACTTCTAAATGATACTGAGATTCCAATGATAGTTGAAGACAGATTAAGTCCTGGGTATACAAAATAGGCTGAGTTAAGGAAGCTCCTCAGAATGTTGTGGATCTCAGCAGCAGTTGTTTTCCTTCTGCTGGCTTCAGCAAAAAAAAAACCTTGCTTAAATGGACACATTACCCCAACCAGCAGGAGTTTGACAAGGCAGAACTCACATGATACTCTTGGATATCCAATCACATCAGCATAAATTTAATTCCTTTTAATCTTTGGAGTTATCCCATAGTTCCCAAATATATAAACATAATTTTAATATCTATGTGACCTTTAACATTTTGCTTTGTTTTAGTTCTGTTTTCATAAGTAATAATTTTGATTCTTCTCCAGTTACCCACCCTAAGACCTAATTATTCATTGTGGTCAAAAACAAGGATTGATCCACTTATCTTTGGTATTTTTAAATCAAATTGTCATTTCCATCAGAGTAAAAAACATAATTATAATAAGAATTATAAGAAAAAAATCATATTTGTATTTGAATTCCAATAAACATTGGACACCAGCTACCAACAAATACCACCTGTTGAAAAAAGTTTTTTCTTAATTAAAATATAATAAAATTTAAAAAGGAGTAGAATCTTATTTCTGCCAACATAACATTCTTAGCCAATTGAAATGGTCTATTAAAAAGAAGAAAAAGAAAGAAATATAAAAAGCAGCAATTATTAAAAAAAAAGATATTCAGAATTTTATCTCAGCCCACAAAAATATTGACCAAAGTACTCTGTTTCCAGAATATGGTCAACATATGTACAGGTAAAGCATGGATGGCTATTGACAGGTTAATGACAAAATGGAAATCTGATCTCGCTGATAAAATAAAACAGGAATTCTTCCAAGCTGTCACCATGTCATTTTAGTATCATATCCAGAACAGATGTGAATTACTTAAAAACACTGCATTAAACAAATCCTGGAAGCAGCCACAGTACGACCAAATACCTCCCATTTCAACAATTAAGCAAAATATGCTGGAAACTGCTGAGGAAGTAAGGACAAACTCATGTGATATTCTCCAATGGACTCCAACACATGGACACACCAGTGTTAGCTGACCAGCAAAAACTCACATTCATCAGCTCTGTGCAGACACTGGGTGCTATCTAGAGGACTTACCAAGTGTGATGGCTGATAGTGATCCTATTTACCAACCCCTCTGCTCGGGCAGGATATGACACAAGGTCAATTTTGAAGCGGAGTTTAACAGGTTTCAATTCAGAGTTTTCCTTCTCCTAGACTAGTTGCCTCACCAAGGCTGAAGAACCTAGTCTGCCCTACTATTTACCCATAGCTGGAGGGAGAATATTTGGATTCATACCTTTCCCAAGGGTATTAGTGCAATGTGAAATGCAATCAGTCAGGTCCAGGATTTGAACTCGTGCCGCCGTGTCCACATCCTGCGACGATAACCATTACACCACTGGCACCTCCACAATGATGGCTGATAGTGATAGGTGACAAAAGCAAGTTAAGGAAATCCATGCTGTCAGTACATCTTGATGATGAAAGAAAGTTGCATTTTTCTCACCTTTAAAATGTGGGTCTTCAGCTCAAGGGCTGTGACAGGTGCTGTATGCATTAGTCCGAGTAGAGTGCCCATATCGTCGTCACCGCCAGGAGAGAGAACCAGCTGTTGAACAATGTTGAGAGCTTGATGCTGGCAATCGGTGTAAGGCACCATGTTATGTGCACAGCGGGCTCCCCCACATTCACGGAATACGCCTGGAGAGGAAGAAAAATAAAAATGCAAAAATGAATACAAAGTTAAAAAAAACAAATGGGCAGAAAATAATTTCTTTAAATTTCCAGACATGTAAGAACACCTACCACAACTAATTCTTTAATTCTCCTCTTTTCTCTTTCATTTCTTTCTTTTTTTTTTTGACATTTCTACTATCAACTGTAGCTCACAAATTTTCAAATACAATTTACTTCTCTCTGGGATACTCTCATTGTGTAATGGTTATTATCGTAAGAAATGGACACAGTGTAGAAGACTTACCCATCTTACCATAATGGACTCTTCTCACCGTTATTAGTACTGAGAGATTTCACTGCCAGGGGGCAGATAAATATCAGTGTTATCCAAACAGTATGAGATTTCTTACCTTTTCTATGTAACTCTATCTTTCTTGTGTAATATAATCTGTTATCTAATATCAATGTTTGTGTTTTCATTAGTGACCCTTTCCAGGGCCACAACACACAGCAACCTAGGTTCAAATCTTGAATGAGACTGATTGCCTTTCACATAGTGTTAATACCCCAGGGAAAGGTATGAATCCAACTATTCTCCCACAAGCTATGGATAAGTAGTATAGCAGACTAGGCTCTAACACTGATATGATAACCAGTCTAACAGACAAAAAACTCTGAATCCAAACCTGTTTAACTTCACTTAAAAATTGATCATGTGTCATATTCTACTTGAACAAAGGGGTTGATTAAAGCACACATTTTTCATTCGTCTATAATAATGATCATTTCTTTGCACAGTTATATGATATCAAGTATTTTAATCTAATGCAAATACTTTTCACACAGTAATATAGTTTCAAGCATTCTTATCTAATACTCATAACATTCAGACAGATCTATTTGACTCAAAGATAGGACCTTAACTGCTACAACCATTCCAGGTCAGAGTGGGCTTGGTAGTAATGACAATAAAAGGGTGACTCCATAATCTGCAGAGCAACAGAACTCGAGCCTCACCACCAAATGCAATTTAGGGTCATACTCAGAACACACAAGCAGTTTAAAAATTTGTAGATTCCTTGTATATCTTTCTAGTTCTAAAGGAACATGCTTTGTATCATTTTCTTTTGTTGTTGTCAAACTGTGATTTTTGATTAGTATTGAACTGATCAACTGCTAACAAAGTTTTAAAAAAAAAGCAGAGCCTACAACTCCAGAATATGAAGAGAAGTTGAAGCACTGAGTCCGGTAGAGTGGTCTCTTGGATGTGGAACATAAATAAAAAACTAATATAAATCCTGTATATTTTTCTTTTTTTAAGTAGAGGAAATATAATGTGAATTCAATTCAATTCACAATATAATTCCTCTACTTAAAAAAAGAAAAATATACATCTATATCCTTGCCCTGGAGGTCATAATAACTATGCGGATGTGTATTTCTAATCCCTTTTGGAAGACGTGGCCCTAGAGGTGACCGTGTCCTCTGTAAAGAGTACGGATGTAACTTACAAGACACATTCAGATTAATTGGCTGCACAATTACCATGACTAGTTAATTTGGTGTCACTTGTGTGCGATATGGACTGTTGTCTCAGTTGTAGAGTTTCGGCTCTGCAATCTGTGGTCGCTGGTTCAATCTCCAGTGGTGGAGATCACAGTATACACTGCTGATTAGACCTAATAAGGTAAAAAGAGCTGTCCAGTGTTTCCGTATGTCATATGCGTAGGTGTTCGCCGGATTTTCTAGTCATGGTAATTCAATTCATAATATAGATCCTATTCAAAATTTGTTTTATAAGAAAGAACAATATTTGCCATTTTGTTCTGTTGTCATTACTTAGTTTTAAAGATCATATCGTCCAAGTGCTTGCCCTCACCAGGTATACCATATTTACCACTCCCTCCGCTCGGGCAGGATATGACACAAGGTCAATTTTTTTAAGCGGAGTTTAACAGGTTTGAATTCAGTTTTCCTTCTCCTAGACTAGTTGCCTCACCAAGGCTGAAGAACCCAGTCTGTCCTACTATTTACCCAAAGCTGGAGGGAGAATAATTAGATTCATACCTTTCCCAAGGGTATTAGTGCTATGTGAAATGCAATCAGTTTCGGCCAGGATTTGAACTCATGTCGCCGTGTCCATTTCCTACAATGATAACCATTACACCACGGGCCCTCACCAGGTATACACTCACCCTGATGCCTCACATTGAACTTGATACAGGATGCAGCAGAATGATCTCTTGGGTTTGGAACATGAATTAAAAAGCCAATACAGATCCTATTTAGAATTTAATTTCACTTTAAGAAAGAATAAGTGTTATATTGTCATCTACAGCATCATAACAACACAATAATAAAGACAGACGCAATGATAAAGACACAGGAAGACTTCTTTAACAAAATATTTTTGTACCTCTCACTTTATTGCAAGGGTACAAAAGGATTATTCAAGGTTTGCGTGTGAGAGGAAACTGGAGACAGAACAGAAACTGTAATATTTTGACCCCAAACTTATGGCCGTCAACGTTGCGTCTTTCTCGTTCTCCTGATGCTCAACTGGAGGTCCAGGGGTCCACTCTGCTGGGTGCTGGCTTTCTTTACTGCATCTTATCAGCATCTTCTCTGGACCCCAACTCATCAGGGCTTCTCGAGGGCCCCTTCGGCCAGGTGTGGCTTTCCTTACCATATCTCGTCTATAACTGTCTCCAACTCTACTGCCACTTGACTTCCGTCTTGACTGCGTTATATAATAATTCAACGCCCACACGATCGCCCACTTGATCTTTGAAATCGAATGTTTAATCGTCATCAAGCGGAAATAACTGTCATGCAGTTCACAGGTCACTCTCTTTCGGTACATCAGTCTATGAGTGTACCATGGGGATTTTTTAGCTCATCCCATTTCATCAGCCAATTTCTGCCCACACGATTTCCTCTCATAACTGCCATTAGAATGTGTCACCTCCTTCCGGTGCATCACCTTGGAATGGCATTTTTAGCCGGGTCAAAAGGTCAAAATATAACACAAGGCCTGTCATTTTGTGTTCTTGTTGTCATAATTTTGTTTTAAAGATTATCTAAATGCACTCAGAATGATCTTAGCCCAGTCAGCTGGAGTTATAGAATACACTGACTGCTTCTCTGCAGAAGGGTAAGACACCCACTCCACTCAACAAGTGTCTTGAGTAAGATACTAAACAATCTGATGGTGAAGCTCAAGTTATGCTGGAGTTTTGGAGAATGTGGAGCACCCCTTCATTGCCATTGCTCCCAGGTCCACTCTGGGCCGGAGTGGTAGCACCTGATAGGGTCCTATCTATGAGTCAAATAGAAAAAACTATGCAAACAAATGATTGATGTTAAATTGTGACTGTATGTAGAAATACTTAAAATCATTTAACTCTGTGCAAAAAAAAAAAAAAAAAAAAAGAGCTCAGGCTTGTTTAAGAAAGCTATCTACAAAATGTGTTTACAAATCATATATATATTTAATATATATGTATAAAAGAGGATTTGGCATTAAATAACCTACAATAGTTGATATGCCATAAAACCCAACCAAACCAATCAGAATGATCTCTTTAGTTTGGATTGTAAATAAAAAAGGCAACATACATCCTATTCAAAATTTAATTTCACTATAAGAAAGAACAATACCTGCCATTTTGTCTTTTTGTTGTCAATGCTTTGTTTTAAAGAATGTATTGTCCAAGTGCTTGCTCTCACCAGATATATACTCACCCTGAAGTTAATACAGGGTTTGGCAGAATGATATCTTCATTTTGGAATGTAAATAAAAAAGGCAATGTAGATCCGATTCAAAATTTAATTTTACCTTAAAGAATAATTTTCTCCATTTTGTTTTGCTATTGCCATCATTGTTTTAAAGAATATATCATGAAAATGCCTGTCCTTATGAGCTATACTGTAGTTTTGATCTCCCTGAGTGTTGAACCCAGGATTGAACCGGGGACCTTTAAATTTCAGTCTAAAGTGCTTGCTGGTTTCTTGCTAAACCACTTCCCTCTTTGCGTTCCTCCTCCACTTTCCTCCTTCTCTTCTTCACTCTCCTCTTCTCTCTCTGTGTGCTTCTCCTTTCGTTCCTCTTCCACCTTCCTTCCTGTTTCTCCTTTTCTCTGATTCTCGCCGAGCAACTTTTCGCAAAAAAAAAAACGAGTCGGTTTTTATTCACGCCACTCTACCTATAATCCATTTCCTCAGCCTATAAAAATTCCACTCGGGGGCCCCCTATCTTTTTTCCTTTAGAAAGGGCTGAAGGTGGATTATTGAAACAGCGGTGAGTATTTTTCTTTTCTTTCACACCGTAATGGCGGTGTTTCTTCCTTCGGATCAGATTACTGCCCTGCACACCAGACACAAACGAACCCTCTTTTGTCGAGAGCTACCGTTAGTCTCACTTTCATGTCCACATATACACTCTTGAAGACTCACTCTGAAATTCTTCAGCACTCAACTAATGCTGAAATTCCATGACAAATAAAATCCTTGAGTTGGTCAGTCATCTGTAGGCTATGTTTAATGACTTGAACCTTCAGATATTCCCAGAAGAAGTATACACAAGTGGATAGATTTGGTGAGCAAGCCAGCCACAGGATGTTGTCACATAGCGAGATGAGGCACTCTGGGTATATGTCTTTTAGAACTTCCATACATGCCCAGGCATAATCAAATGGCATAGCTGCTGCTACTCAAAGACATATCTCCTATCTGCTCACTGCAACTAGCGTCAGCACAGCAGTAATCATTCTGCCAGACCCTGTGCAATGTTCCATTAAAATCTGTAAATCTCTAACAGGTTTTTTTCTGGACCCTTGGAAAGTTGTTGCAAATTGCTTTCTTTTATTGTACCATGACTTAGCAGTGGACACGTCTTTAGTTTTAAAAAAATCTAAAGCTGCCATCCCAATACATTTTTCATAATGCCTCATATATCAGTAAAAGTGCATATATATCACTAAATCATCATAGTTAAGCAACAATGAATCTGTTCAGTACTAAGATGGGTAACAACTTAGTAGATATAGGTACAACAAGTAAATGAAGCTTAGTAAATAAATCAGGCTGAAAACATCAGTTCCTGCTGGACCACCAAAGTTAAGCAATGATGAATCTTTTCAATACTTGGAGGGGGTGACCATTTAGTAGGAGTAGAGACTATAAGCAACCTAAGGCTTGTGTGCTGGACTAAGCAAAGCCTTGTAAATAAGAATAAAAAAAGAAAGGAAGAAGTTAAGCAACAATGAGCCTACCCAATACTCAGATGGGTGACCACTTAATAACAATATGTAATGTAAGCAATATAACCCCTCTGTGTACGACTAAACAAAGCTTAGTAAATAACAAGAAAAAGAAAAGAACTTAAGCAACAATTACACTGTTCAGTATTAAGTGCAATGTCAAAGAAATTATTCTTAAAATGTTGAAATCATCATAACTAAAATTTAATAGACTTAAATACCACCTTACATAATTAGTTCCAAAACCTGTCAAGTAACCCAGGTTTAGACATAAACCAGACATAAGGTCTTAAAATTAGAACAAACACAGTAAATCTAACACAACTCGCAAAACAAAATAACTAAAGAACACTGAAAACACATTTGAATCAAATTTTTTAAATAATGAACACAGTTAATAAAATTATGTTATTTAAATTGTGGTTTATAAAATGAATGACCATAACCAGAAAATCCAACAAGCACTGCATGCAACATATGGAACAACTGGGCAGCTGTTTCAACCTTATTAGGTCTCATCAGCAGTGTATACTGTGATCTCCTCCACTGAAAATCGAACCAGTGACACTGGTCCACATCGCAGAGTTTTGACAGCATTCTGTGGTCACTAGTTCGATCTCCAGCGGGAGATTACAGTATACTCTGCTGATGAAACCTAATAAGGTTGAAACAGCTGTCCAGTCATTCCATATGTTTCAAGCAGTAATGACATAATTTCTCAATTTAAATATATAATGATATAATTTCTCTATTTAAAAATAAAAAAATCTATGTCAACTTATGATTTGTCTTTAAAAATTGATTAATGGCATATCAACCGCCATGGATTATTTAGTGCCAAAGCCATCCTTGTAGAAGAACAGCAATGATACTATTTAATCCATAGCATGAGAAGGGATAGATGGGGTGGGGTTATAAGGGTATTAGTTCACAAATAAATGTAATGGCATGACTGGAGTCCAAATTTGCTTCATTCAGGTTCAAAGGCTATCACTTTAGTCATTACGCCATCAGGAGTTCCCTGGACAGAGAAGTGAATTTGATGTAGACCAAAATGACTTAAGCCAGGCTATTACTGTATTTTCATTATAGAGGCATTCATGGTATAACAGTTACTGTGAGCAGATTTCAAACCCTGGATTAGGTGGTTTGCATTTCACATAGTGCTAATACCCCTAAGAAAGGCATGAATCTAATTCTCTTAAACAGTAAGGCAAAATGAGCTCTATATCTTGGTATGGCAACTAGTCTATGAGAAAGAAAAAACCCTGAATTCAAACAAGTTAAACTCTGCTTAAAATTTGACCTTGTGTCACATCCAACTAGTGGCAGAGGAGTTGGGTAAATACATATTGTATTTCAATCCTTTTTAACTATGTTTTATTCTTTACAACTAAAACCCTAGTTTCAAGGTGAAAACCCTAAAATTTGGTTGCAAGCGATAGAGAAAGGACTGAAATAATGTCATGCAACATAAAAACATTTTCCCCAGGAATGGCAACAGTGAATAGGCACCGATTCCATGAATATAATAAGCACTGAGAGTGATGGATCAGCTTGCAGTACCAATAGGTGGAAACTGGAAAATGATCCAACATTAGCCAGCTTCTGGCCTAGAATATATTAACTCCATTAGTCATTCATCATGGTACACAGATAGTTATTCTTCTCTTCCTAAGAAAAAAATAAACAAAGAAAAACGAAGAACCTATTAACAATTTGAAGAATGGGCTCTTTTTTTCTAATCAATCTGCTTTTTCCAAAAACTTTTACCTTTTACAATGTTATTTATAAAGACACCGGCTCATTGGTCAAGTAGGTAGAGTGTTTGCCAATGATCCATGAGACTAGGGTTCAATTCCAGGTAGGGTCATACGAAAGATTTTAAAAATGGTACATGATACCTCTTTGCTTAAAACTCAGTATTATAAGGTACATATCAAGGGTAAAGTGGAGCAATCCAGGGAAAGGAGTAGTGCCCTCCCCTAAACTTTGGTGTAGCAATAGCTATAAAAAAGGGAGCCTTCGGGGCACCCTCGACGAAAGGTTGCCAACTTTATTTTATTTATAAAGACACATCTTAAAGATGCACTGGGATGTACATCAGTGATGTTCCTGAGTTCATCAAGCTTTTCAACATCAGATCCCTCTTGCCCAGCTTGCATCCCAACCGCAAGTATTCATAGGTATGCTCTCTTTATCCAAAGCTACCAAATGCTTTTTTAATGTGGTAGCTGGCTGTTAACACTCATATATATATATATATATATATATATATATATATATATATATGTGTGTGTGTGTGTGTGTGTGCATGTGTAAATTTACTCTACTCTTTCACCATGAGCAAGATGAAACAAAATGTTTAATTTTTAAACAGAGTAAAACTGTGAATTGAATTGCCAGAAAATCCGGCAAGCATTGCACACAACATACAGAAAGACTGGACAGCTGTTTTGACATTATCAGGTTTCATCAGCAGTGTATAAAGTGATCTCCCCCACTGGAGATCAAACTAGCAACCACAGAATGCAGAGCCAAAGCTCTACCACTGAGACAACAGCCCACATCGCACACAAGTGATGCCAACTCAACTAGTCATAGTTATTGTGGTAGAGTTTTGGCTCTACAATCTGTGGTCACAGGTTCCATCTCCAGTTGTGGAGATCTCAGTATACACTGTTGATGAGATCTAATAAGGTTGAAACAGCTGTCCAGTGTTTCCATAGGTCACACGCAAGTGTTTGCCGGATTTTTTGGTTGTAGTAATTCAATTCATAATACAATTCCTCTTTTTAAAAAAGAAAATGTACATCTAGCGTAAAACTGTATTGAAATCAGCTTTCCTTCTCCAACACTGGTTGCCTAAGCAAAGCTAAAGAATCCAATCACCCGGACTAAAATATATCCATCCATATGTGAGAGAAAAACAATTTGATTCCTGCCTTTCCCACATGCATTAGCACAAAGTGAAACATTAAAAACCTTGACCAGGATTTGAACTTGAATCACCAGTTTCATTTCTTAGGGGAATAAAAACTATGCTAAATGCACCTCCTTGAATTATATATATATATATATATATATATATATATATACCAGATATGGGGAAAATAGTAAAGCATACTGGGCTCTCTAGCCATGGCAGGAAATCTCTAAATTTAAAATCTGAAGAATGTTGAGAAAATCTGTGACACATGAGTGGAAAATTCTTTTGTTATCAGCTTATCCAAATATGTGGCGCATTCTACACACACCAACACTGCTACAAACAATTCATCTGTGAAGGCAGTCCAGCAGTTTAACTCTTTAAATGAACTTTTGGACCTTCATATAGATCAAGTGTAGATTTCATTATATATATATATATATATATATACACATGCACACAAATATTTATAGACAAACATATGTTGTGTCTTCAATAAGTTTCCAGACTCTTTTTGTACAAGCATTTAAAATTGTTGTAGACTCTTGAAAATTCAGTATGTTATTGCTATACATCTTATGAGATGACTGATCAACTTTTATGATTTCAGCTTCAAATAAACAGCTACAGCAGAAAGTGGAATACACCCTACTAAAGCCTGATTGTCACAGCTAGTGAATTTCAAAAATGCAATCTAGACGTGAGGACACTTTAGAAGAATGATATGCAATAAAATTCTGTTTTAAACTTGAAAAAAAATGCCACAGAAATGTATGGAATACTTCAGACTGCTTTTGGAGCATCTTGCATGAATCGAGCATCAGTTTTTGAATGGCATAAGAGATTCAAGGAAGGCAGGGTGTCTATAAGGGATGACGAGAGGTATGGGAGGAGTAATGAAGTCAATACACCAGAGTTGATTGACCAAAGGGTTAGGGTTACTATGTTGAGGCTTAAAGGGAGTTCAGGAAGAGATTCCGTCGGAAGAGATTCCGTCGGAAGAGGCCAGCACTCTTCAAATAGGGTCAGTGGCATTTCCACCAGGACAATGCACCAGTGCACAACTCCATCCTTGTCACGGACTATTTGACCAACATGGGCATCAAGACAGTTCCTCACTCTCCCTATAGACGAGACCTAGGTTCCTGTGACTTTGGATTATTCTCTAAGCTCAGAGGCTGTCGTTATGAGACAATTAAGGAGATGAAAGAGGCTGTGATGAAGGTCATTGACACACTCACACAAGAGGACTTCCATGGGGCCTTCCAGAAGTTGTTGGAATGGTACAACAAGTACATTGCAGCCAGAGGAGATTACTTTG